>CBVK0101999029.1:0-10843 GCA_900067695.1 Picea abies
TTAGATTAGTTAATTTAGAGTAGTTTTATTTTTGTTTTCTTAGGACCTTAGATCGGCTAATGGAGCCGCTAAACCCGTCAAGGTGGTTCATCCCAAATGGCTTGGGTTATTAGACAACCCCGAACTGGTTCCACTCTCTCAGTTGACGGACGGTCAATTTCGCTCGTCAACACATAGCAACCATTGGATTATTGTATTCAAATCTTCATTCATAATAAAATAATCCATGATTCTCTTCTATTTCCTGTAATATGTTTGATGAAATGTTTTTAGTGTAATGAATGTGAATTATTTGTAGGAAAATGATAGTGAGGAACAAAATAATTGCATTAAATTTTTTAATAGCCTAGCCTAGCCTAGTTGGGAATATTACACCAGACTAATTTATATTGGCATATTGTTTGTTTTAGATATAGTGTACATATAAGAAGGAATAGTCTTGAATTATGACGATATAGAAGAGAATGAATGTCCTTATTGTAACATATCTATGATATGATTATAAGGTGAATAAAGATTAGTTACGACATCACAAATGCGATCATCTTTATTCCTCTCTCGAAAAGAAAGAGTTATATCAATTAAAATCATTTGTTGAACATATTCATCATCATTGTCCCCATTAACTACCCACATCATCATTTCTTGATTTGAGCTAGGCTTGGTAGGAGGATACAAGGTGAGTTTCTTGGTGGAATTCCCATGGGAGATAGTCATATCTCTGGATCTACAACCAATATAGGAATCAATAGTGGCTAACAATGGCCTACCTAAAATCAAAGGGCAACCCTAAAGGTTGGATTTTGGTTGTAGAACCATAAATTATGTTGGATACTCCCGTGAATATACATAAATTAACACATCTTATAGAATACCTTTTGGTTTGATAGTGGATCAGTCAACCATTTGAATAACTGTAGGAGTTTGTCATAAGTTAGTTAATTTTAGATTCTCCATAGTCTCCCTAGTCATGATATTTATGGAAGCCCCTAAGTCAATTAAGGTATTTGAAATACAAATATTGTTAATGTAAACAACAACAATAGGGTTCCCAGGATCTTTATACATGGTAGTGAAAATATTTCCAAGCATTAAATATTCTAGTTGATCGATCACCTAAAGAGTTGGAGGATCCTTCTTATTCCTACCAGAATTATTTAGATGTAAGTCTCAGACAAATTTGGAATAGATGGGAACATAAATGATTGCTTGAAATAGCGGTATCTTGACACATACATTTTGTAATCCCCCAAGGAATTCAAACTCAAGCTAGGTGAGGGGTTTTTCTATACTTAACCTTTTTGTACATAGAGGAAGTTGTAAAGTTCTTGAATGTGGCTATTCTCAAATTTCTGGGGAAGTAATATGTGGCATATTTGGAGGATGGACAATGAATTGATTTTGTGCAATATATTTTCCTGCATGGTCTTGAACTTCTTCCTAACCATCTTCTGAGATAACTAGAGAAATTTGATTATTAATAATTCTCCCTGATCTGAAGTGAGTATCTTGACAATTGATGGGGGAAATGGAATATGTACAAAAACTAGACAACTCAATGGTGTAAGCGGATTGAGTTGATTTATTATTTGGGTTAGTGGTTGGTTTTGCAAGTTGTTTTTGGTGTTGGTGGAGGATTGCTAGAAAGTAGCTATAATTGTTTCTGTTGAGGTAATTGAAATTGTTTTTGGGGAAATTGTGGAGCTACGTGTTGTTGTTGGGTTCTGAAGGAACAACCTTTCTAAACTTGTGGCCAATAATAGATTTGGCTTAGTTGAGGTGGGTATTGTGACCAATGCATGAGAGGATACCAAGTTTGAGAAGGATATTTCATTTGTTGTTTAGTCCAAAAATTATTGTAAGAATGAGAAGGATCTTGAACCATACCTAATAGTCGACGTTGCCAAGGTTTCTTTTGGGAAATGAAACAAATATTCTCAGTCTCTTCATTAGTTCCTTAGTACACAACTTTCAATTTGGGAAAAGAAGGGCAACTGTTGGTAGCATGATTCTGCTCACAAAAGCTACAGACTTCAATGTTATTTAATGGACACTCCCTCAAGGGGTGTTTTTTCTTGCATGTATTAAATTGTCAGGTCAAAAAACTAAGAGTGTCAATTCTAAAATTTTCCAACAAATTATTGATTCCAACATGAGTAACTCGTCCTCGAGATGAATTAGTAATCTTGGTAGCAATGTCTCTGGGACCTTTCCCATGTTTCAAATTTCCTCATGATTATATTTTTCATGACTCATATATGTCAACATAGCCTACTTGGGAAATGTATCCTCCTCCCATTAGGTTCAAGAGGTCAACAAATTCATCTCTTATACCTCTAATCAAAATATCCTGCAAAGTATCTTTGTCTAATTTTATTTATTTTGACCTTTGCAAATTATACTTGAACCTTTCCACATAGTCTTCCAAACTCTCATCCTCTTTCTAAGTCATCTTAAATATTTCTTCATGGAGGTATCTTTCCTTGTAGTAGTCTTGATATTTCCTTAGGAATACTTGCTTCATATCATCCCATTTGTGGATATTATGTCCCCCAAGTCCCATGAACCAACAAAGTGTTGTGTTCTTTAGTGTGGAAGGAAACAATTTCAACAATCCACCACAAAATTACCAAAGAAACAAGACTAGCAACTTCCCAAACCCAGATAAAGAAGAGAAAATCATGAGAGAATCTCTTAAATTCTTCAGGAATTCCACATAATAACAACAAAATCCTAAAAGTCAAAATGAAGACACCATCTAGGAATTTTTGCAACTCCTCAAAGAAAAACATTCTATAGGTAGGTTATTGGATATACTCAACATACTGCGAGAATACAAATATGGTCAGAAACCAACCAAGGATGAAAATCACCTCTCTTATGACGACAAATATTACGATCCACAATTCAACTTGGATATTGAGGGAATGATGCTCATTCAGGTGGTCGTTGTTTTTGGATCGCAAGTCAATATTTTACCATGAGAAACATGGGTACGAATGGGTTGACTCAACCTAGCATCCACGATGAATTATCTTAAGTTAGTCGATCATAGATTAATAAAACCAATCAGAATATTGAGAAATTTCGACACTCAAATTATGGGAATACCAACTTCAGTCGACTTTGAGGTGATTGACCTTATCGAAGGAATGCCAGCATATGCAAATCTTATCGGTCGGCCATGGGATCGATGAATGAAAGAAACTATCTCCTTGGAAAGAGATAGAATTAAATTGAAAGGAAGTGGGAGAAAAATAATTATTCNTCAAATTGAAAGGAAGTGGGAGAAAAATAATTATTCCTCTAGATCCAAAGGAAGGAAAACCATGGATGGAGTCTTGGGATGAGGATCAAGAAGCCAGATGTCTATATCAGATAAATAATGAACAAAAATATTATATACAACTGACTGTAGAAGGAGAAATTTTGAGAGAATCCCCCATGTCCGTTGGAAATAATTATGACTCTGCCTTATACCACTGAAAAATAGAAAATTATGAAGCACATGCGAAAGATTGCTAGTCTATCGGAATTATTCCAAAGAAACATCTTAATACATGCTACTCAATCCATGATGTACCAAAAGTGTATGAAAAAATAACCCAACAAACTCTCACTCTTATTTCGACCAACAATCAAATAAGAAAACCCTTGTGATACAGTGAACAACATACCCCTTCGACCCATGTATAAGAAAACCCTTGTGATACAGTGAACAACATACCCCTTCGACCCATGTTGAAGAGGTAGCAAAATCCATAGGAGAGAAAGGAATGACACAGAGTATTGTGGAAATTTTCATAGGCCAGGTTGCAAGATGGTGGGAAACACATTCCCCTGATTTACAAACATGGAAGACTATGTCGACATACTTCATTGAAATATTCAAAGACAAGAAATTATCCAAAGATGCAGATATTCTCGCATTCAAAATTAGCTACAACCCATCAAAACATATTCAACGTTGTGAAAGAGAATGGCGAAGAATAGGATATAAAGATGAAAGGTTATGGCCCCATATGTTCCCAAGTACATTAGATGATATACCAAGAAAATGGTATAAGATTGAAGAGTCCTGCAGAAATACTTCAAACTGGGATGAAATCAAAAGAAATTGTGTGCAAGACTTCAAATTTAATCTAGTAGAGGAAGAATTAAGATATGCAACCCACCAAATAATTTTTTTTCTAGAAAATCCTTCACCAGTTGTACATAAATAAAAATTAAATATTTCGGTCGATGGAGGATCAACATTGACTTGTAATTTTGTGTTGGTAGAAAACAAGGAAATCTCAACTACACGAAGGATCAACATGGAGAATATAAAATGGTTAGAACAAAGCTTCTAGTGGAATAAATACCATCTAGCACTGAAGAATCATGTGAATTCAGTATTAAGTATAGCCATGGAACACAAAGAATACTAGGAACATCAAGACTTCCCAAAAATATTTACAAATATTTAAGAAGGAGAACGCCATCTCGATGAAGCAAAACCACTAGAATGGATGGATGCAGAAATAAAAATGAAGGAATTCGACATATCAAATGATGGTTGAAAAAAAATGGTGTGAATAGGTGACTATTGGTCTGACAAGCAAATATATGACATAATCAATCTACTAAAAGAGTATCAATATGTTTTTTCATGCAACTACAAGGATCTGAAAGGACTTGCTGAGGAAATGGGTGAAATGAAGATTGAACTAATCTTAGGAGAAAGTCCAATCAAGAAATGACCATACAAGTTAGCACATAAGTACAAATCGATCATTTAAAAAGAGATCGAAGGAATGCTACAAGCAGGCATTATTTATCCTATTGACAAGGAAAAATGGGTAAGTCCCATGGTGGTACAACCAAAGAAGCGGGATCCAAAGAAATTAAGAATTTATGTTGATTTCTGGGGACTCAACAAATAGACTATCACAGATCCATTCCACACCCCTTTTGTTGATAAAATCATAAATGAAGTCACTGGTCATGAATGCTATTCATTTACTGATGGATTCCCAGGATATAACCAGGTGCCAATAGAAAAAAGAAGATCAAGAAAAAACAAAATTCGTGTCATAATTTGGATCTTTTTCCTACAGAGTAATGCCATTTGGATTGAAGAACGTGCCAACAATTTTTTCAAGAATAACGTTCAAATCATTACAATAATATATCTACAAAACCATGGTTGTATACTTCAATGATTGGACAATTTATAGTTTATTCATAAATCACATGCAATGGCTTCAACTTATGCTAACACATTGCAGACATATTCAACTATCACTAAACATCAGAAAATGCATATTTGCCACACCTATTGGAATCATTCTAGGACATGTGCTATGTAAATATGGAGTAAATATCAACATGTCTAAGATAAATATTATCCTTGATCTAAAACCACCCTTGAATAAAAAAACAGATCAAAATTCTACTAGGTCATACTGGCTATTATAGGAAATTTATAGGCCACTACTCAGACATCACCTTCCTAATGGATGAGATTTTATGAAAATATGTCGAATTCAAATGGAGCCAAGACTACCAAGAATCCTTCAAATTTTTAAAGAAGAAGTTGGTCTAAGCACCCATTCTCAAATTTCTAGACAGGTCGAGAAAATTTCATGTCCATGTCAATGCATCCAATGTAGTTGCCAGGTCAGTTTTAGCTCATCCATACGATGACATAATGGTTCACCCAAATGTGTATGCAAGTAGGAAACTGAATAAACCAGAAAGAAACTATTCAACTATGGAAAGGGAGGCCTTATCAATGATTTTCTCTCTACAAAAGTTCTATCACTATTTACTAGAAAACCCATTTACATTTTTTACAAACCATCAAGCATTGAAATACTTGGTAAATAAACCAGTTCATCAAGGAAATATTTTTCGGTGGTTACTATTATTTCAATAATTTGAATTTGATGTAATCATATGACCAGAGAAAAAGAATTTCCGACCTAGTCACCTTTCACGATTAGAAACAAGAGAAGGTTCGACAGGCATCGACGATGACCTTCTAGAAGCACACTTATTCAGAGTCGAAGTTGGACCTATAGATTTAGAAGATATTTCCAATTTCTTAGGAGAAGGAAAGGCCCTAGAGGACCTCCCAACAAATAAAAAGAAATTTCTAGCCATGAAAGCTACATTGTTCACAATCATTAATGGATACTTATACAAAATGGGAATGGAAGATGTCTGCCAGAACATGAACCAGGGGATTTCATCAATGAAGACAATGCAAGAGTAGCTGGAGGACATTTTCAGGCCGACAAAACAACCAATAAATTACTACAAGCAGGCCTATGGTGGCTGAATTTGCATAAAGACTATCAGGATCAAGTAAAAAAATGTGATGTTTGTTAGAGGATTGGATGAACCTTGTGTAAAAATGAAATGCCACTACGTTAAATAAACTCTAATAGATATTTTTAAATCTGGGCTATCAACTTCATTGGGCCATTTCCACATAGGGAAAGAAGAACTAGTGCTAAGTACATCATTACTACGGTCGAGTATGTGACCAAGTGGGAAGAAGCTGAGCCAGTCAAATCCTGTACCAAAGAGATAACAACTAAATTCATCTATGAGAACATAATCACAAGATTTGGCTGTCCTATGACACTAATCAACGACCATGGAACTCACTTTGTAAATGAAACAATTAAAGTTCTATTGGAAAAAATTTAATCAACCATAGAAAAATGATAGCCTATCACCCACAAGCAAACGGGGTAATTGAATCCTTTAATAAAACATTACTCAAGGGACTTACAAAGATCTGTGACATAAATAAAGATGATTGGGTTGATAAGATTCCTACAATCCTCTGGGCGTATAGATCAACATTCAAAAGATCAACTGGAAAGACTCTGTCAAGTTAGTCTATGACTAAGAAGTCGTCATTACGCTACGATTTTGGACTAATTCCGACAGGGTTGCAACTATAGAAAAATTTGATGAGAGAAAAAACATGAACAACCGAATATACCAACTAAAAAAGTTGGAAGAAGAGAGGTTAATTGTGATCCATCACCAAGAGGTTCAAAAGAAACAGAAAAAAGTGTGGCATGATCATCACTTAAAGAAAAAGGATATAAAAGAGGGAGGCTTAGTCTTATTGTATGATAGTCACATAAAAGGAAAACCTAGAAAATTGGAAACAACATGGTTGGGGCCTTATGTGGTGGAAGATATTCGAAAAATTGGAAACAACATGGTTGGGGCCTTATGTGGTGGAAGATATTCGACTGACTAGAGAGGTCCAAATTAGAACATTATTGGGGAATCCATTTAAGAAAGTAATTAATGGTGCTCATTTAAAGAAATATCAGGTATAAAATAAAAGAACCCCGTTGGAAAAATATAGCAGGGAGTTTCCAACAAGAACCAACTAAACTAACTAATCATACTTATAAGAAATAAATCTTGCTTAAAAATAATAAACAAAATAGAAGTTAGACAAATTCAAGTATAAAAACTAAAAAGATAAAGTATTTAACGTATATCCATACCACTAAAGGAAAATAAACAATAAAATAAAATGGAGAGAGAAAGCATCCCTTGGTCAAGACCGAGACAAAATAGTAGAAGAGATTCTCGACATTCTACACCATCAACCAACTTAAAGACAAATACTCATAAGAAAAGAATCAAGTGAAAGGATCAGTATGGGTGAAATAGAGCATGGTTCAAGTGAGCTTAGATCAAGTGAGCGAAGATCATATGAACACAAACCAAGAGAACATGATTGGCATGAAAAAAAATGACACCATTCAGACTCAATAAAAATTAGAAAAATGAACAAACAAACAAGCCATCATCGACATCTACAAAGTCAGTCCAATAATAGATATGGCTCAAGAAATCTCGTTGGTTGGATTACGTATCGACCATGTATCAATAGAGGAAACCTTTTCGATTGGGTCCAGGACAACACTGACCAAGAAAACACCGACGTCGACAGAGATGAATCATTTAATTCGACACAGGTAAAAGCTGATGTGAGCATTAATGATGGAAATGACCATTGTACAACCATTCATGCAACTGTCGAATACACTGATATGCGTGACATTCAACAACAAGATCTTGCAATCAATGGTCGATGAGACATAAATGAATGCCAACCAAGCAACGATTTAAACATCCACTCACTTGACCCACACGTACCACCAATATTTATGATGGAAGAGAATGAAATACGAGAACAACTGGATGCATTGAACCCGATGCTCTCACCACCAACTATAAATTTGGAAGAAGCATATGACTTTGCCTCACTCTTATTTTCGCCTCCACAACTAAGTATAGAGAAAATCGTACAACAAGCCCATAAATTCTCTAACATTTCCAGAAACTATTATCCAGGATCAACAAATGCCAAGGATGAGAGGTCAAGTCGACAGTGCAATAGAAGGTTCAAGAATGAGGAAAGTTTTTGACAGAGCCACCACGATGCCATTGAAAATCTGGAAGCAAAATATCTGGCTAGCGAAGATGGAGGAAATAAATTGGAGCAAGCATTGGATAAATTTCACAGAGTGGGAAATGGAGGAAGGAAGTTGGAAAGAAGAACCTAAATTCCTAGAAAAAGTAGTAATTTGACATATCCTTGGTGCCCCGTAAATAGCTGACAGGGGTCGATGGAAAGAAGAAGCAGTAAAATTTATTGTTAGTTGGTATCATCAAGGATACCTCTGGTTATATGATCCCATAGAAATAATTGGCAGACTCCTCTACCAAATATTGGGAATCTCAAGGGCAAGGGCCAAGGTACTAAATCGTCCAATACTTATGATTAGATGTAGTTTTTAACAGGGTTGGCTACAACCAAGAACTTTCATGGATTGTTGATCAACAAAATCATCGACCCAAGAGCCCACTGGACTGCCATCATAATTTCTTTCTTATTCACACCAGCGATATGGGCGTCTGATGTAAATATGACATTGGTCGAGGCAATATCCCAAGTCTATCAAAATTCAAAAAGGTTCAATTAGGGGAACATTTGTCTGGCATGCTCAGAACCAACTGTAAGGAAGTTCAAGATTCGGGTTGAACCACCAATTTTATGTCATTTCTAATCTAGATAGGAATGGAACAATATGGGCCTATAGGAGAAGTAATATTCACATCTAAGAAGACCCTGACAATGGAGAAGTACATAGTTTTATCCTCAAATAAGACAGGTACATCAACCTCACTTCCACCAGAAGAGATGTTTCGGTTGTGGGTTGTAGGCTTGAAAGATAGTACCACCAAATGGTGAGTCGAGAAAGCAATCCATCAAGCACTTCCATCACCTTTCCATTTTCAAATCAAACTGGACTACACAAATATTTGGTATGGAGTCGCTTTGACGCCAGAACCAAAAGAACTACATTACCAGCCAACAGTGCAAGAAATATTCACAAAATTGGAAAGACAAATCAATCAAAATTTAGAAATTCTTCCCAAGGCACAACATAAATGGATGCCTATAATGTTTCCATTGACCGACGAGGAAAAAAAATAAGAAAGAGAAGTCACTCTCTACACAGTTTCATTTGTCGAAAATGTGTAGAGAGTGACTTTGACGCCAAAACCAAAAGAACTACATTACCAGCTGACAGTGCAAGAAATATTCACAAAATTGGAAAGACAAATCAATCAAAATTTAAAAATTCCTCCCGAGGCACAACATAAATGGATGCCTATAATGTTTCCATTGACCGACGAGGGAAAAAAATAAGAAAGAGAAGTCACTCTCTACACAGTTTCATTTATTGAAGACTTACAAGCTCGGACAATCGTCCCTCCAAATTCTTCCCCGGGAAAAAAAAACAACTGACTAAAAAGAAAAAAGGGAAGAAAGTTGCAGAGGAAGAAGCACTAGAGATAGACACAGAGGATATCTGGAGAGAAACATTCCAGTCGAATGAGGGCATTGACTTCAATGACCCCATCATTAAATACAAAATGACAAGTATCACCTTCAATATCGTCGTCAAATTACAAAAAACACGACAAGACACTGCTACCATGAAGAAAATATATAGTTCCTCGGTTGGACCACAAATTAAGGAGGTCTTCCAAAATGTTACGAGCATAAAGAGCATGCTCAGGCAAATTGAAGCAAGAGGGGCGAAGAGGAAAAATAATTTAGAAAGCATAACTACTTTCGTCAATCCGACAAAATTCAGAGTGAACATGACAGAATGGGAATTAAGACCAAAAGAAACACCAAGCAAGAAAATAACACCTGATGCTACAATTGACCTCACTAGGGAGTCACCTCCGGTAGAGTCGATCTCGATCGTAGAAGAATTTCCAATGAAGAAAAAGAAGAGGAAACTCATCATCAATGAATCTTCCGAAGCCATAGATTCAGATCAGCCACTTGAGAAAAATGACATCAATATAGAAACCATCGACATAGAGCAACATGATTCAGTCGAAGAAATCAACACAAAATTGTTACAGAAGCAATCAACTACAAAACCAACGCCACCACAACATTCAGTTGAATCAATACAAATTGGTGAGCCAACTGTCCCAAAAAAAAAATAAGAAGTTCAGCCATTTGAAGTAGTGAATCAACAGGAATAGGTATTGTAGTCAGTTGAAACACATCAGGTCAATATTAACCAAAATGATAAGGAAACAAAGCCAGAAAATGACATCCCAAGAATAAAAGTGGAGAATGTTGAAAATATGCAGACTAAAAAGACTTTACTAGAAATAGATCTCATGGATGTTGAGCATATTAAAACAGAAGAACCAAAACTCCAGGACAAAGAAGATATGGAGGTACAAAACACCCAACATGAGGAGGAAGAAAAATATGAAACAA
>CBVK0101999040.1:0-17123 GCA_900067695.1 Picea abies
TCAAGGGTACCACTCATTTTGGTATCAAGTATTTTCAAAGTTCATATTCATTAGTTGACTAGTTAACCTATTTCTTCAGCACTAGACTGTTTGTTTGTTTGTGCAAGAAACATAAGGTAGTATCCTTGTCGACTGCATAAGAAAAATACCATGGCACCATTCATGCAGGTACAAAGGCAGTCTGGCTTTGTCAAATTCAAGGTGAACTTGGATGTCCTGTTCAAACCTTGACTAAAATATACTGTGACAATCAACGTTCCATTCAAGATGTTGACAACCATGTTTCCCACAACAAGATGAAGCATGTTGAGCTCCATGCTCACTATTTGAGATGGTTGGTTCATGAGAATGTTTTCTCTCTTGTATATTACATAACATATTATTAGGTAGTTGTTATCTTTACTAAGCCTTTATCTGAAGATAAATTTATCAAGCCCTGTATGATTCTTGGGTTTCAGGAAGCTGCAATTATGGGGAGGTGTTCTATTGGCGTAATTTCACCTCCTAAATATCTAGAGCCATGTGTTGATGGGGGGTGTTGGAACATCAAGTTTTGATGCTTTATAACACTTCTCCTGTAATATGTCAGGTGGGCGATGACCTACATCTAGAAAAAATCAGTCGACCAGATATCTACATCATTCGGTCGAGTAGTCAACAAGTATGTCAGTTGAACAATCGACCAATAGTCGAAGAACGTTGGTTGGTGGATCAACCAACCAAGAAATAAACTACAATTTGGATTCATGGATAGTTGTCTCAAGCATCCTTGTCGAGCTGACTAGATAGCATAGATGTGACAAAGTCAACTCTAACCACTGATGGTTATATGTGGACAAGATCCTCTTGATTTCAAGGAATTTGGTTAGATATTTAAGCTATAAATAACATACCTGATGGGTGATTATCATCATGTTGATATCATTGTTGTGTACAGATGTCCAATATACATTGTTATGTTTTTATCACAATGTGTTATGCTTAAGTGTTGTAACAGTGTCTTTAGACACCATCTTTTGTCTTCGAAAAAATATTTTCCTCTTCAATTATCTATAGTTATGTTTATCTATTTCATATCAAGTTACACCCAATACCCAACACTTCAAATCAATTAGAGTCTGAGACAAATTTTGATTCTTTTTCTTTCAAATCAGCTAACAATGATTGTTTCAAGCTACATTCATCATTGTTGTGCCAGGGGATTTTGTGGAACTCACACCACTTTCCAGTTTCCTTATTTGACTTTTGTTACCCTTCTTTACCTATGGCTTGGATTGGTTGTCTTGTGGTTGGATATCCTTGTTATGTCCTTTGTTCTATGAGTTAGAGCCACCTTTACCATGCTTATGTTACGATGTATTTGCAAACCCAAACTCCCACTTATTCCTCTACTTAAATTTCTACTTGATTTTGACAACATATCAATAAGCAACACTCAATGAGGAGATGGCCAAGAAATCCATCTTTGTTTGGATGTAACTGTGTAGGCCACTACATTAGTTCAAAACTAGGTACCACTTAGATTCTCTAATAGCCATCTTTGAGCACAATATATGGAAGGTATTTGTGTAATCCAACACCATTTGGTCTCTCTCCTAACACATAATTTTCCATCTCGTGTATTGGTCATCATAGTTCCCAACATGGTAGAATTCCTCCTTGAGGGAATCAATAAAAAGTCACCCAAGTGGTTTTTATCCTAAATTTTATAAACTCGTCTCCATCATGTCTCTTCTAGTAACCTTCCCACCAATCTTTGACATGGGGAATGCCCTTAGGGACTTCAAAACATAACTTTTCGATGTCCAATTTTTTTTGAACATGGTAATGACCCTCTAACAAATTTAAGCAATTATTCAAAGCATCTGCATCTATCTTGATTTAAAATAAAGGAATTCCAAATTTAACTTGTACCTTGAAGGGTGTCACACCTCCAAAATGGTTGTTTACTTAATGTGTCTTGGTTTTCATTGGTAGTTGTCAAAGGATCTAGAGAAACTTTTCATCATCTCATTCTTTTGTCACATGCAGGATTTCTTGAGAAACAAATTGATAAGATCTCCTATTCTTTCATCTCTCTTTTCATCCACCATAGGAGGCCCCTTGTTCTGGAGAGAGTGGTCTTCCCCAAGATAACTTAGTTTGAGACCCAACACTTTATACCCTGACCTCATCAGGGACATGCACTGAGAAACAACAAAGAGAAAATTGTTATGATACCACTGATCTGGATTGTATAGAGAATCAAATTAGAGAAAATAATATGAATGGAAGAAAACACACAAAAATATTTCAAGGATCACAATAATACAATGAGAACCTTATTCTATTAATAAATGAAATAGTAAAAGTCTATGAAATGCAAAGCAATACAAACTAGCTAGAATGGTGGCAGCTTATCTCTGAAGAGAGAGGTGTCAGCTATGCTCATTTTCAAGCATCCATTTCAAGAGGCCAAAAAATGGCCTTTTAACATAAAGTGATAACCCTGAGAGGGAAAAACCCTAAATATTTAAAACCCTAACCCTAGGAGATGAAGGGCCAAAAGGATTGCAAGCCCCAAGGTGGATAATTGACACATTAACTTCCTAGGGGCACACATTTTGCATACTATATCCTTTTGTGGAACACAACAACTCGTTGGAAAGATCTAAATGAGAAGTACAATTGTTCATTGGCTTAGGCATGCCATGGAAAAACCAAGCCCCTGAATGGCCAAAAAACATCATTTAAGGCATTGAAATGGCCCTCGAAGTTTAGGACTTGAAAACTTGTAGATAAAAAAATTGTCAAGATGGAGAACCATGTTGAGTCAATGGAAGAGGTGGGTTGCTATTGATTTCCACCTAGATAATAGTAAAAAAAAATGGTATTATAAAGAAGACATATCACGCTAGCTTAGACAAAAATTTTAGACTTACATGTGCAGAAATTTTAGAGTTGTATCGGGTGCAAGGTCAACTTACATAATAGTCTCCAAAGCAGGGTTTTTAAAAGGTATGTTAAATTGGAACTTACATCATTTTTTATTGGAAGATATATTTGAGGTGATTCAAAAGTTGTGGTAGAGATCAAATAGAGGATGCCTTTACATAAATATTATTTTTGGCTCACATGTCAAGAGGTGGAGAAAAAAATCTACACCTACCAAACCTCTAGAGAACTCATCCACAACTCCTTGAGAATGTGAAGACTTAGGGAATCATTGAGGAATCAATTTAATGACATGGGTGATAATGTTTTCAAAAATTTTGAGTTAGCATGTTCACAAGAAATCCTTAAAACAAAAGTTGAATATAAAAATTGGAAAATTTAATGGATCAAAAGATGGAAAAGCGGATGGATCAAAAGAAGGAAGTTGAAGATAAAATGTAAAAGTTTATGGATCAAAAGAAGGAATGATTATAAAATTGCATGGAAGCCATGCTTTTACATATCCTAGATGAGACCTTCCCTAAAAGTGATATTGTGATCCAAGGAAATCATGAAAACAAGGAGAACAAAATTGTTGAACCCTAGTCACATATGGGGAATGTTTTAACACATTTGGAGAACATGAAGATTGAGTCTTAGAATCATGATCATTCATCACTTCAAGATCCACATCATCAAGGGTTCAACTTAGGACCAAGGAACTACTTAATTCTGAATATTGATATGAGGAAATTTCATCGAGGTGGATATTGGTGGCCACCCACCTATTCCACTGGCTCAAAGACCAGTTTCCATTTTGGAATTTTTTCTATAGTTTTTCATGTCCTAAACTTTTAGGGCCATTTTAAGGCCATATTGATAGTCAAATATGACCATGTTCAACATTCAGGAATTCACCCGATCATGATCCCAATTAGACCCCTATATGTTTTAAATGGTGATTCTGATTGGTTTAGGTCCAGTTACCTATAACTATCATAATCTACAAAATAAAACTAAGTCTAAAATATATACACTTGTTAATTGATTGTAGATATTTTATCTTTTATTGAAAAAAATCCTGAAATATAAATATATAGAGATTTAAAACTATTTACAAGAAAAATACTAGTTCTAATTATCATAAAAGTTACCCCTACAAAAGGGGATTTTGTTTTCTCTTTAATAGAAATGTTAGGTGGAAGAATAACTTCCTTCCCATAAACTAAAAAGTAATGGGAAGTACCCAATGATGCTTTATAAGTAATTTGATTTGCCCACAATGCATAGAAGGGGATTTTGTTTTCTCTTTAAGAATAAGAAGTATTTTTAATGAAAATAAAAATGAACTCAAACAAATAAAACTAAAGATATATAATGCCCAAGCCCAAATTTAGATAGTATATGAATTCAAGGTAAACAATATTGTAAATATATAGATCTTCAAAACCATGTCTGAATATATCCACCAAGAATGAATTAAAAAACATGTTTAAATAATCAGCATAGATTCATAATCCCAACGGTAATTTGTATACACAATAACCAATGAAATAATGTGTTAAATAAAAAAAAGGAAATTGATCTAATTTATTAGTAGTAATCAACTAAATCAATTGTAATTCCATTGATCTAATTTATTAGTAGTAATCAACTAAATCAATTGTAATTCCATCAGCACATACTCAAGATTTGTAGTTATGGAAGTTAAGTTCTATTTTGAATTCCTTCAATATAAAACAATGAAGGAAAGATTATGATGGGGGTTCAGTTTTTGAAGAAAGAACAAAACTTATGCATTATCGTACAAGTCTCTATTTTGACACATTATACTGAATCTTTTTATGACTTTGAATATTAATATAAGAAATCAATATTCAGTATTGTTACCGGTATCAGAGTGTTCATTTTTTAAATCAAAGTTTTGTCTGGAGTATGTGTTGATGGAATTACAATTGATTTAGTTGATTACTACTAATAAATTAGATCAATTTAATTTTTTATTTAACACATTATTTCATTGGTTATTTTGTATATGAATTATTGTTGGGATTATGAATCTGTGCTAATTATTTAAACAAGTTTATTAATTCATTCTCAGTGGATATATTCAAACATGTGTTTTGAAGATCTATATCTTTAGAATATTGTTTACCTTAATTAAATTCATATACTATCTAAATTTGGGCCCAGGCATTAGATCTTTTTAGTTTTATTTTCTTTAATTCATTTTTATTTTCATTAAAAATATTTCTTATTCTTAAAGAGAAAACAAAATCCCCTTTCATAGGGGTAACTTTTATGATAATTAGAACTAGTCTTTTTCTTGTTGATAGTTTTAAATTTGTATATTTTTATATTTCAGTTTGTTATTCAATAAAAGATAAAATATCTACAATCAATTAGCAAGTGTATATAATTTAGATTTAATTTTATTTTGTATATTAGGATAGTTATAGGTAATTGGACCTAAGCCAGTAAGAATCACAATTTACAACGAATAACGGTCTAATATGTTGATAGTCAAATATGACCATGTTCAACATTCAAGAATTTACCCAATCAGGATCCTAATTAGACCCTTATCCGTTGTAAATGGTGATTCCGACTGGTTTAGGTCCAGTTCCCTATAACTATCCTATTCTACAAAATAAAACTAAATCTAAAATATATACACTTGCTAATTGATTGTAGATATTTTATCTTTTATTGAATAACAAACTGGAATATAAATATATATAGATTTAAAACTATCTACAAGAAAAAGACTAATTATAATTATCATAAAAGTTACCCCTACGAAAGGTGATTTTGTTTTCTCTTTAAGAATAAGGAGTATTTTAATGAAAATAAAAATGAACTAAAGTAAATAAAACTAAAAATATCTAATGCCTGGGCCCAAATTCAGATAGTATATGAATTTGAGTAAGGTAAACAATATTCTAACGATATAGATCTTCAAAACACATGTCTGAATATATCCACCAAGAATGAATTAATAAACATGTTTAGATAATTAACACAGATTCATAATCCCAACAGTAATTCATATATACAATAACCAATAAAATAATGTGATAAATAAAAAAACAAAATTGATCTAATTTATTTACAGTAATCAACTAAATCAATTGTAATTCAATCAACACATACTCCAGACAAGACTTTGATTTTAAAAATGAACACTTAGATACCAGTAACAGTACCAAATACTGATTACTTATATTAATATTCAAAGTCACAAAAACATTCAATATAATGTATCAAAAAAAAGACTTGTACAATAGTGCATAAGTTTTGTTCTTTCTTCAAAAATTGAACCTCCCTCATAATATTTCCTTCACTGTTCTATATTGAAGCAATTCAAAATGGAACTTAACTTCCATAACTACAAACAATTATCTATTTAGAATGGGAAGTTAACAAAATTGTTTAATTTCCCAAACTATATTAAGAAAGTACATGAAATAAAAATTAACTAACTGTTTAATTTTTAAAACTCTGCCTCGAAAGCTAGTTCTTCTATTTTCCCTTGTTCCTCTGGGTCATTTCTTTTACACTTGTGAAACAAAAATGAAAAGACAAAAATTAATAAAACATAAAACAAAATTAGAGTTGCTACAGAATTTTAATTCTGGAGCTACTCATTTATTAATGAAATTAGCAAAAATGAAAACTAAACTAAAAGCATTAAACTCATACCAATAAAAAAGACATTTAATCACTGAGTATTATTAGGCACAATCTCAAAATCTGAGTTAACGAAAATGTTAACTCCTTGTGAGTTGTTGTTAATTGCTTCTCCCTTTTTTCCTACTTGGGATCTAAAACCTGTCTTTTTTGGATATCAACCAAAGATTTATTTTCTGCCTTAAGTAATTGGTTTTCTAATTCCAAATTGATTGAGTTTTCATGTAGCACTAGAACCACTAATTAATATTTGTCCTTCTAGAAGGAAACCTCCAGATTGGGATAGATTTTAATTTTTTCCTTCTTTATTTCTTCAGTGACCTTTTCAACGGGTTCCTGCAAAAAATTGTGTTGTGGAGAAGATACTTCTTGATTTTTAACCAACTCTTCATTTTCAATTTGAACAGGAGAACTGATTTTAGAAGTTTTTTTGGACTAATTTCGGAATGTTCTGGATATTTTCCTTCCTTTCTGCGTGTTCATAAAATCGACTAAAACACTGGAATCATCATTCTCTTTGTTAACAGGTGGATCATATTCAGATGCAAGAGAGGAAAATGTAGTCTGTTTGGAAGTTTCAAAAGAAACCTGGGGTGCTTCACTCAAAATGAATGACTATGGCTTGAGGTTAAACTTTACAGCTTGATTGTGTGTAACCCTCACAGTGTTTTGCTGAGAAAGAGAAATTTGAGGGTAAGAAAAAACAATATCTTCTACATGATTTAGGGTTTCTACCTCAGAAATGTGATTCTGCAAATATGACTTAGATTTCTCCTGAAAATGATTTCTTTTAACAAAATCTTCCCAAAAATCGCCATTCTTCTTTAGTTGAAACTCAACTAGAATTTTCACTAAACCATGGTGAAAAACATTTCTTTCTGAACTGAGATTTTTTCTCTGATAAAATTGTGCTATTTTTGAAAGGATTTTAAGAAAGAAACCAACATGTTCAATTTGTAATCCATGAAGACCATTAACAGTGGAAAGTGATATATAAATAAAAGGCTATATCATCCCTCACATGTGATAAAACCCTTAATAACACTTAACAAAAAATGCAATTTTTCTTTGACTAGAGATATAGGCATACCTTTGTAATTGTATTTGCATTCGGGGGAAACCAAGATTTTTGACCAGGGAATCTCCTTCACTCTTTTGGTATTAGACCAACATTCCCCTTTTAATGGCTATTTAGTCACCCTGGCTATTAATTCTTCATCTATCAGTAACTCTATATCTCCAATTTTAGTGCGTTCGCTATTAAAATTTAGCGCAAAATATTTGGTGACATGTGCATTATAACCATTAAACATTCACAAGAATTATAACCAACCAACCCTTTGAAAGGATGGAAAATAGTCTTCATGAGCATCAATAAGTTGGACACCAAGTTTGACTCTGGAAATCATACCCATTTTGATAGTTTACTACACCACGGTTCAAAAAACCCTCATGAACACCTAGCAGGATTTTGCTCACAGGTAAATGAAAATAAAACTTCAATACCTGAGTAAAAAATCCCAATTCAAGGAAATTTACTGTATACAAGATTTTACATGAGGTAATAATTCATGAATACGGTGCGACAACATAACACTATACTTGGAGGAGAGTAAGTAAGCTTTGGGAAAGGTGAATTGTTTGCATGTAATTTGAAAGGACCCTGATCTAATTTCCATTAAGGTCATTTAAAACTATGATGATCAGATTAGACACGATGTCCCACTACATAATATCAAACAATTATTTTTGGATCGTGGGAATCATGGTAATAACACGATTATGACAGGCCAGCTAGGTTTTTTCATAATTCATGGTTAATCATTGGAACAAACATGTTAATAAAAATTTAAACCGGTAATATAATCAAATATTTTAGCTCATGTAGAATCTTGTTCACTAGTGTATATGTGAGAAAAATCATCAAGGACATAACAATTAGAAACATTTGATAACTTGGAAGTCAAAATCCCTGAAAAAAACTTTTATGAAATGAAAAATATCCCAGAAAAAATGTCATTAAAGACTAAATGAAAAATCAAAGAACTTGAGAATGCGATCAACAAAATTGTCAAAATTGAAAACAATACTCAAGTGAAAAGAATTAAAATGATTTTCATTTTCAAAATCAAAAGGAAGAAGGGTCCCAAATTTATTTATATCACATAATTTGGTAGGTCGTTGTCCACTACAACAAATGGCGACACACTGCTAAAACCAATTGTATCTGTATATAAGAATAATAATAATATATCAGATCATAAGAAATAAAGAAATATATTAAATGTAGATAAATTATATTTATGACTATTTTGTAAACAATAAGAAAATAAAACAATATTCATACTCTTTCACTTTATTTCATTGGAGGGGATAAAAGGCGTGTATTAATTTTATGAATGGGAAAATAAGCTTTTGTTTAGACAAATAAGTAAAGTCTATTCATCATGTCAAAATTGAAAAGCTTAACTCACTGTACCCGGTATTTCTTCGTTGCGAGCATGCTTGTTCAATACCCTGATGAAGTTACCTTAATATCATATAAGCCTTGACCCGCCGCCAATAGGCCTGTTCAGTACCCCAACGGGTTAACATATACTTCCCACATCCTCACTTTTTTATTTTATTTTATCTTTCAATTTTCATCTTTGTTTAATTCCTTATTGATTGCATTTGAGGAGTGAGGAGAATAGAGGAGGGATGATATATTGAGTTACTTATTTATCTCTGAACATGAAGTAAGAAACTAAATTTTTTGTCTTCTGATATGATATTTCGAAGTCAATTATTTTATTTTAGAGGAAAAAATATTACTCCAAAGAGATTTTGTTGAAGAGTATTTTACTTTTTTTTACTTCTTTAAAAGATAAACTAATCATAAGATTTATCCTTTGAATTTAAAGAAATTTTCCCATTTCAAACAATCTAAATTAATCTCTCTCTATACTGAAAAGGATTTAAAAAAAAATTGATTAACAGATGTATCCAATTGTTATATTAGATCAGAAATCAAAATGATAATCAAAAACAAAAAGAAAGAAAATAAACAAATTTCAAAGGATATACACTCGATCTAAAATAAAAAGACAAACAAAAGTATTTACAACTATTTACAAGGATTGAAGTGTCTTTTAGGAAAAACATTTTTTGAGGATTAACCCATTTACAAGTAAAGACTCTTCTATGCCTTCAATAGTTTGTAAAATAAAAGTAGATGGACCAACTTCCTGTGCAACCTGAAAAGGGCCTAACCACAACTTTTGAATATTTTTATGTTTACTTCTTTCTTCGTGGGCTTTGTCCCATTTCAAAACTAAGTCACCAACTTCAAAACTTTTTTCGCCTACAAATCTATTATCAAACCATTTTTTAATGATCATTTGATGATGGGAAAATATTTCCTTAGCCTTATCCCTCACTTCCTCTAGTTTGAAAATCTGATTAGTACGATATTGAAGACTAGAGAAAGGTTGTTCCTCTATGGATTGTACTAAAACCATGGATGGTGTTGGGTGGAGGCCTATTTTGAGGAAATGCACAATTTTGGTAAGGAAAGGCCTAAATTTGGAGAAGAACAGCTGGTAGGAAAAGAAGCAGATGCGAGGAAAAGTCACTTGCAAAGGAGGAAAGCATGCAAGGCGTGCAGGCAGGAAACCTAACCATGCTAGGCCCGAGTTTCTAGGGTTAGGGTTTTGATAAGACATTGTAAAAACTAATAATCTTGTAAAATAGTATAAATAAGAACCTAGGAGGTCTAGGTCCCATATCTTTGTGGACGTAGCCCAGGAGGGGGTGAACCATGGTAAAACATGTGATATATGTAGTGTTTATTGCATGTTTACTTCTATTGGTGATTAGTTTATAAATGAATTAATGAATGGTTAAGATAAATATGTTATAATGTGTGCATGGCTTAAAAGATGAATGAATCTTTGTAATAACAGAAGGAATAATCAAATCAAGGCCTGAAGAAGATCAAGTAAATCCCAGATCCCCACTCCTTCATAGACTGCAAGAACTTGAGCTTTGCAGTCACCCATAGAACTATCTCGAGTGAGACTACGCAGTGTATTCTGTGTATTGTGTTTCCTTCTAGTTTACCAGGAGGGTCGATAGTTTTAGAGGGTTTTGTTGGAAACTTGTTCAGATATGAACCTGGGTCAGCCCAAGAAGTAGATAGAGAGAAAAAAAACCAACAAATGGTTTCATTGCTAGGACTTACATCCATTTATAATCGGCCCAAGGGAAGGAACAAAAGGCATAACTCCAAAGGCATA
This sequence comes from Picea abies, assembly GCA_900067695.1. Lineage (NCBI taxonomy): Eukaryota > Viridiplantae > Streptophyta > Pinopsida > Pinales > Pinaceae > Picea > Picea abies. The sequence goes on from CBVK0101999040.1 coordinate 10,881, forward strand.
AACAGAAGGCAGAACTCCAATCCAGATCAACATCAATGTGGAACCCATAACCCCATGTGCGACTAGTACACCAAAAAAAACACCACCATTTAGACAACCAAATTTTAGTGGAAGAAAGATAGCAGGAAATAAATCCAAACAAGGAGCAGTATCTAGAGGAGCCAGTTCAGGGAGTAGCAGTCAAATATCTACACCATGCATAGGTAGTATTTCAACATAGTTCAGGATGGAAGGACATGATCCCACAATCAGGTTACCATAATTTCAGGGAGAGGCATCTGAGGACCCTGAAAATCATTTATTCATCTGCGAGAAGATTTGGGAAACAAGATAGATCATTGATGAGGATACAAAACTTGCGCAAATAACTATCACGCTAAGAGACTACACACTAGATTGGTACATGAACCTAGATGTAAATATTCCACCAGGAGTAACAAGGACTATTGCAGATGTGAAGAAGCTACTGATAAATGAATTTTAAAAGCCTAGCTCAGAATATCAGTACATGAATGAGATGATTGAAATCAGGAAGAAACTAGGTGAGTCTGATTGATCAAAGTTTTAAGCACCTCAAGGATAAGTTGAAGTACGTAATGACTGACATGAAACATAGACATCTCTTTGTGAATTCACAGTTACCACATTTGAAATACCCATTAAGACAACATAAGTTTCAAACTCAGGTAGAGGCTTTGCAAGAATCCTTACAACTAGAAGAGAACCAATATCAAAAGACAAATCGTTCAATAGAGGAGTCGAAGGAGGATCTGAAGAACCTAACATTTCAACTCAACCAGAATAGGGGCAAAGAGAAAAGAGAAGCACTTTGGTGTACCACATGTAGGACAGAAGGACACCATAAGAATGAATGTCCAACTTTTGTGTAGTACATGGAAACAGGAGTACCAAACCCTTTTCCAATAGGAGGACCATGGTGCAAGATCTATAAGATGCATGGGAATGATCCATATCATTTTCCAATGATGAAAAAGTATCAAACAATACCCATGAGTTCATACTGTAAGTTTTGAAAATCAGTGGGTCATGATGATAAAGATTGTAGGAAAATGGAGTCGATGTGAGAAAGAACTTCATATACTTATAGGGTGCAAGAAGAAATGATGACAGGGAAAACTACACCTTAGTTCAACCAGGTACCACCACCATATAACAATGCACAACCATGGTATAAAATTGTGTAGCCACAATATAATGCAGCGAAGCCACAGCATAAGCCCGCGTAGTATAATCAGGTACCTTAGTACAATGCACCGCAAGGAGATCGAGCTGCATACAAAGGTGGAGGACAAGGTAGAGGAGGATTTGGAAGAGGCAGAGGTCTAGTAATGTGCCACAACTACCAACAACTAGGACATTATGCAAGGGAATATCCACTTCCTCCAGCGACCTGTATGTACTGTAGACCATGATAAAAAGGATTGTCCGACATTATTGGGAAAGATCCAAGACAAGAGGAACCAGAACAACCAGAATGTCCAGTGAATTTCTGCAGAAGCCATGGATGATGGAAGAAACATCAACATAGTCACGCAAGGAGGAGCTAAGATAGGACCTGAAATAGTAAGACAAGACCCAGTGCAACACCAATGGGTGAATAAAAATGTTGAACCACAGAAGCAGTTTAATGCACATAAAGAAAATGAGACATTCAAGGAGGCCAAACAAAAGTTTCTCAAGAAAAATGTTTCATCTACATCAGTTGTGTAGCAAAATCAGAACTCTCCTATGTATGATATGCCTTCCTCAATGGACCACACCAGTGAAGCACAACATTTAGAGAAAGTACGTATGATAAATACTTTTCTGCAATCATGTGTTAAGCTACTGAATGATCCATCATATGTTAAGGTTATGAAAAATATGCTAGAAAGATGTAATACAAAGGGAGAAGGGAAGTTAGGGCATACAAAATTCATTCACCTCCATACAAGAAGGAGGAAAAGAAAGGAATTCATACTTAATGCTAATATTGGGGATTTCAATATGGGGGATATTATACTAGACTTAGGCTCGGAAGTAAATGTTTTACCTAAGAAAACATGACAGTGTATGGGAGAACCCACAGTATGTTATTCACATGTCCAGTTGAAATTACCAAATCAACACAGAGTTCTACCAATTGGATGGATTAAAGGTGTGATAATAGATTTGGATGGATTGCGCATTAAGGAAGACTTTGGAGTAATAGAGATAGTAGATGGCACAACACCATATCCAACATTGCTTGGACTAGATTGAGAATTTGATAACCAGGCCATAATCAACTTGAAGACAAGGAAAATGATGTTTGAATTAGGTGAGTAGATGGCACAACACCATATCCAACATTGCTTGGACTAGATTGAGAATTTGATAACCAGGCCATAATCAACTTGAAGACAAGGAAAATGATGTTTGAATTAGGTGAATATAGAGTCATTGCACCATTAGATCCCTCAGAAAGAGAAAGGTTTGTAGAACCTACTTGTTAGACTTGGAGGAAATCAACCAATTGTATAGAACCATTGTGTGCAAAGAATATTATGTTAACCCAACTGCAGATGGGGTACTCATCTAGAGAAGCATCACATTCTTGACGATTAAAATTGCAACATGAATTACGCCCACAAATTATTTCTAAATCCCTATTATTTAACTATGCCAGTAATATAATACTAGTAGGTGGGACCCCCTTGTAGACTGGAGCCTCAAAGATAGGCATATCACACATTTTTTGTTGTTGTTTTGATGTTGCTTACATAGTCCTACATGGTTGAAAATGCAATCTTGGGTTCATTTTGACATAGTAACAGGTGGATGATGCATTTTATTTGGGTTCATTTTGACATAGTAACAGGTGGATGATGCATTTTATGGAATGTTTATGCAATTCAAAGCATATTTTTTTGTTATGATGGGCATGTATTTATGGTTGCTATGATTGTGATCGATTACCTAGCCACATATATACAAGAGATATGTTAGTGATAACATAACCAAAACAAATAATGAAAACCTATGAAAAAATCCTAAAGGGAAAGGATCTATGTTTTACCTATGATAAAGGGTTATATGCAAATGGAAAAGTAAAAAGATGTTAGTGATAATCCTAACTATTATACTATGGTTGGTTAGTGGCTATGCGATTTTCATTAGATTTGATTTGGGAAAATATAGCATTGCAATATATGATATGGCATAGAACTTTGCAAAGGTTAACGTGTAAATATTTTGGTGGTGCATTACACAAGGGATATCGTTGCAGATTTCAATTGTTTGGGCATTGAATACATGGTTTAATGGATTGGTGAATGTTTGGTTGTCTCATACTTCGAATTGAATAGGCCAGGAGATGGAAGCGACATGCAATAAATGCATGTCACTCCATACTCCCCCTATGGGCCGTCACCCTATCATTGTTCCTTGTTGCATTTTCGGTCTATTAGTTGTGAAGCTCCACATTTCAGGATCTTGGAAAAGGCTTGGCCAACTCGCCCTTTTAAGTGTTTTTGTTACATGTATGGTTCTTTTTCTCTCCATCCATAAAATATTCTTTGTGTATGAAAAAATAATGGCTCAGTAATCTTGGGTTTGTGTATTCCTAAGAATTTCAACTGTGTAAATATGTGATATTTCTCTCTGTGATGACTGTAATTGTTTTGGATTGCAAGCAAAATAATTGGGTTTTGTTTAAGTTGTGCATTCACTGGTTGCTCGGTTGGTTTAATATCGTGATGGGTCTATGTATATAATAAGTGAATGTGGTACATATTTCTCTGTATTAATGGTGGAGGGTTTCTTTCTGTGTATTATCATCAGTTGTTCCCTCATAGTTATGATTGTAACCCTTATCCAGTCGCATTCAAATTTCCATTTGGTTGCTGTGTAATTTCTTCAAACCCAGAGTCATGGTGGTGGCCTCATTCTTATTTTCCTTTCGCTAAAGTATCCCAAGATCTAGTCTTCAGGTGGCCATAACATCAATTTGTACTATATGGTTATGGGGTTATATAAGTTATACCTCGACATTATGCATCCTCACTGGTATTACTATCAGGTTGTTCGGCTCTTAAGAAAATGGACAGAGAGGTTATATCTCTGTGTGGTCTTTGAATGAATGTCATTGTTCAGCTAACTTTCCTCTCCTTTGCAAGCGTGAAACACACTATGTTCACTGGCTTTTACCCTACCCATCATTTATTTCCTCGATGGCTAAATATTGGTTACGTTTCCCAGACTGGGTGTAATAAGAAGACTCTATGGATTATTGATGTGTATGTATCGAAATGTATTTTACCTATGGTTGATAAGTCTCTAAAGACCTCCATTTCTCTATGCCATTGTTAAAATATGAGCCTGCTCTTGATTGTCTCCCTACATTGTTTTTTGACAAAGTATAATTTTAATCTTCAACTATCTTTGCTCCCTTCGGGCATCTTCTTGGTTGTCAAATATGAGTTTATCAGTGGAATGATTATGGAGGTTTCTCGTCGAGTCTTTGTCTCATATTTTTATGATAAAATTGGTTGAACATTTACAATGGGAATGGGAAATTATATACAGTCAAAGGATGTCTTCTTTTTGTTATGATTTCACTCACTGTGTTTTTACAATGTTGTATTAATTGCAATTGAAAACACCTGTGTGTTTTGCTAAGCCCGATCAGGGTTGTGGTTGATTTTGAAAATGGTGCTAATGTGTAATTGGCTATGTTCACCTCGTATATATTATTGGATCATCATACAAATTATCAATGGTTATATCAACAGTGATTAGGCTCGGGTTTTATGTTGATTGTGTTTTCATTGCAACACTTTGTTGATTGATATGATGAAGACTGTGTGTGATCGGGCATATTTTGGAAGTCTATTCACATTTAAAAAAGGGACATGTGCATATTTTAAATTGGGAAATGATTGTAAATTGGAAGACAATGGATGTTTTTATTATAGTGATGCATTATGGGATAGAGGTCGAACATATTGCTATGTGTTTCTTTTTAAAAGGAAGGAAAAGAAATAAAAGATCAGTGTTTTCTTAACAGGACTGTTGAAATGGAATTTTTTTTCGATTATGAGTATGATTGCACAGACTATTATCAATTGAGAAATTTTGGGAATTTAAATGTTGGAACAGTGAACAGTTTGATACACGGTAATTGTTGGTATGGTGTTGGTATTTTTTGGATTGATTGTAGTACAGAGTTATGATTATTGATTACTTAATTTGTTTTATGAACAATATCCATTAACTTCCCTGCCATTCTCTCACTTTTTTGCACATTACGAATCCCCTCACATTCCCAGATTCACTTTGCACGCCCTGTTCTTAAAATTAAATTATAATTAAATGAAAACTTTGTATTATAGCAATTGAAAGATGACATAGAGATGAGTTACAGTTGATATGTTTTGTTATTACAAAATAGTTGATTGTTTTATGATTTGTTGAGCAGTAATCATGATCTAATCCCTTTCATTTTATCAATTTTCGCTCAATACAACCCCTCAAATATCCCAGAACTCTTATTCACCCTCTACTCATTGACAAGTATTAAACGATTTTTATGGATTTGATTGCATGAGTCTGATGTGTTGTTGAGCCAAACTTTGTTTCATATTTAAAGAGATGTCATGTATGGTTTGTTTAAGAAGTTAGTTGCTAATAAATGTTTCATACAGGAATGAGCTTCTTCAGCAGAGGAATCCATGGCTGAAATAATAGGGGATGAGGAAATTGGAACAAAGGCCCTAGAAGGCCAAGATTTTCGATACATTTTGATGTAGATCCACAAGAGTTAAACCAGCTCTTCCAAGATGGATTTTTCAACTGGATTGGACAAGGGGTTGTCCAACCTAGGCCAAAAAGGCCTCCCTTCCAACCCCATCATGTCCTTGGTATCCCAGTTCCCTCTCATGTCTCATTACAACCTGACGTCCCTAAAAATGATGGATGGAAAGAGATTATCCACCCAACATTCTCCCAACATCATGGCTGGCCCAATTTGCCTCTATTTTCTCCTCCTCCATTGGTTAACCCAATTTTCCAATTTTCCCCTACAAAATCACATGCACAGTCTTCCCATGCAAGCAAGAGACTCAAAACCAGATCCCACCATGCACATGATAAAGGAAAAGTTGTTGTTTCCCCCTCGTCTCCCTCAAGTGATTCTGCGAAATCCATTTCATCCCGCATGCACTTGAGAGATGACTGCTCTCATGTTATCAGTGAGATAAATCC
>CBVK0101999042.1:0-33884 GCA_900067695.1 Picea abies
GCGGAATTTTAAAAGCCCTAAGAGACTAGCATGTGGACATTGTGGTCTGTTACTATCCTTTAACTCCCTATGTGTGAGTTAATCTAGAAAAAGCATGAAACTATCCTAGATTGAACATGTGGGCATGTGTGGGCCCGTTACAAACTTTTAAACTCTCCTAGTTTTTTTATCTAAGAAAGCAGAAATTCAAACACTATTCTAGCTTTGTTGACATGTGGGCATGTATGGGCCCATTACAAGAATGTGTTTGAAAAAAAATGAAACTAAGAGGGGTCTCGAAAGAGCCGTTGTCCTCTCCTAAAAGTTTTGAAATTTTAAAGGGAGATGAGATCGTTTTCGCAATCTTTTTCTGATTCTCAAGATCGCTTAATGGCGCGAGAGAAGAGCATACTCAAGATTGTTTACTTTCGACTTATAGTCCCGAATGTGAGTTTAGATGTGATTACAATTTGATGTTCAACTTAGATTATAAATCAAAGCAAGCCATCCACGTGGTGAAAAACAAATAAGGGAAAAATGATTTTTATCCACCTAAGTGCCTATGTTTGTTTGACTATCCCCTTTATAAGTTGAGGGTTCTAAGTGGTGCAGTATTAAGAGCATGCATGACATCATTCTTGAGAAGGAAACTGACTTTCCCCACATCCAAAACCTTACAATGAAAAATTTAGTTCCAATGCACGGCTGTTAGTATAGACAGAGGCGCGTGTGGCGCCTGCACGCGGACTGTATTAAGAACCAAAGTGCATGTGCGCGTCTGTGGGGTGGAATACCCACGCGCTTGTGATAAGTTACCAAGAAAGACACTCTGAATGGATTTCTCTCGATTCTCCTGTGAATTGATTGGTTCGCAGGTCGGCGGAGGCCGGTTTGTGTCCCTGCAGGTTAATAAAACAAAAAGGAAAGCGAATTAAACCCAATTGAGGGAGGATTTGATACCTAACTCCCCAGTGGAGTCTCCAGTCTGTTCGCGTTCAAATGGTCACCAGGTGAGCAAATAGAGAGTGCTTGCATACCCTGTTGGGTCTGGCAGGGAAGAATAGCTGTGGAGCAGAGGGTTAAAGAAAATAAAACTAACTACAATCTAACTATCAACTGAAAACAAAGAAAACTGTAAAACGAAACAACCAACATCAAACACAAAACACAGGGGTCACCAATGGTTTCAGGCTGGTGTATTAATGAAACCAGAGCACGCTGAAGGAAGAGACCAGAGGTTCCTTCTTCCCCCAACGGAAGGCTCTTTGGGGCCCTCACACAATCTGCTTTCCTTACAAATGAGAAGAACTGCACATAGCAGTGAAAGAACTTTCGGTGATGCAGCTGATGGGTTGTTGTCAAAGGATGAGCCCTTAACCATCTGAACAACATAACGGTGCTTAGAATTCCTTGCCAAAACAGTGTACCCTCATGGCCTTTTATAGCAGCTTCACGGGCGGTCACGTAACTTTCTCCAAGTGTGAATAGGGACCCTTTTAGGGTTTATTTAGGTCATTAACCCACCGATTTTGCAGATCCGGCTCTGATTTGAGAGTCAAATCATCTTGGGGGCCGGTCCATAGGCGGTTGGGAGGCCAACCTATTCAATTAATGCACCGTATTAGCAGATGCGTGGGTTTTTGTGTTGATAGCCGCGCGTCGAGTGCGCTTGCGCTAATAACACGTTTTTGTCCCGCGCATGCGCACGCGCGTCAAACTACTGTAAAGCGCCCTTCAATTTTTGGTTACTTTGTATAGTTTTTGGCCCTTCTGGAGTGCTGTGAAATTAATTCAGTGCCATGAATGACTTCATTGCTGTTTTGATGATGTGGAGTTCTTGTCGCCATGTGTAGACGAAATTTCAGTGATAAAAGAGAGAGAATGTGTCTTTCAAGACTTCCATAACCATTTAACCAATGCTTTACAACTCTAGTAGGTGACCGAGGAGAGAAAAGACAATTCAAATGATGCAAACCCCCTACTCTCCCTCGGGGTTGGGTGGATCTTTGATTCTTCGAGCCAAATCGGCTCTCTAAAACCTTAATGGTCTCACTTGTGATTAAACATAGGCCCTTTTAGTCCTTTAGTGCATGTTCTAAGACACCCGCAACTTCTTCCTTCATGTTGTCGAACTGTCAAGTTTCAGGCACTAGCTCCTCTTCCATTAGCCCTTTCCCGTATGTGACATTGGGTTATGTCCTCATGTAAGTGTGCGATTGTGGGGCAGCCTAGAGTGGTTTGAGACCACACCACTTTTCTCCCCACAATTCACTATCAACTACCATGTATCCCTTTGGAAATACCGTGGTTTTGATTGCGTCCTACTCTAAGATTTTTAAACCCCGACCACTTTTTGTCCCCGCTATTAAGAACGATCATCGATCTTGTGATATCTAGTGTTGCCTCTTGATCAAAAGATAATGTCTGTCCTCTTTCTGTCATGGTCAACTATCAGTTAGTGACCCTTTTCTCCTTTACCATGCACTCCCATATCTCCAAGATCTATCAACGCGTTCCCTCCTTTCAAATCGACAACTACGATTGATTTTGTCCCTTCGGGCTTCGGGACTTTCAAAATCTTTGCTCTTGTTTCCTCCACAGTACTTCTACCTGAATTCAATGATATTTCGACACATGTCTCTCACATATCGACGGTTGTGATTCACTTTGTCTCTTCGAGCTTCCGGAGTTCGAGCTCTTGCACACTTACTTTCCCTCGGAGTGTTTCCACCCGAAATCCATGGATCTTTGTCATATGTCCATCTGGATCTGATGGATATGATTCAATTTGGCTATTTGGGCTTCAGGAGTTTCGACTCCTACACACTTGCATTCTCCCGGAGTGTTTTTCACCTAAAGTTGACAATCTTTCGACGTGTGTCTCCCTTAGATCGACAGTTGTGAATCGCATCGACACTTCGGGCTTCGAAAGTTTCAACTCCTACACACTCACCTTTTGAGCATTTTCATCCAAAGTCTCTGATCTATTGACACGTACCTCTTGATGACCAACGGTCAAGATCAACTTCGACTCTTCGACAATTCGACAATTTCACCTTCTCCTTGTCTACAAAATTTCTGAAGTGCTTCTGCTCCAAAGCTATAGATCTTACGCCACATGTCCCTGACAATGAATGGTCCCTAACCTCCACAGGACTTCGGTGGTTATTCACTCTTGTATGCACAGGAAGACTTAAATCCTATGTACTTTACCCAGATCCGATGCTCTGGAACGATCTCACTCCCTCCTGGATGGATCTTGACCGATACTTCGTGAAATCTTCAAAGCTTCACTCCCTTTGAATATTTCTCCTCTCTATCCCTTCTAAGCTTGATTCCCTTGAGTATTTTGATCTCCCACTCACTCCTTGCATTCCTAGGATCTCGACAAACTTAGATCGAAGGATTTCTTCAAAATAAACTCTTCCCGCACTCCTTGTGCTTCTTTGTTCTGGCTCTTCGACACTTAGCCGCTCTTTGACTCTATGCACTCCTTGCACTTGGTATAAGTTCCCTTTGTTCCTTCTGAACTCTTTTGAGTCAATTCAAGACTCTGTCGATGCATGCCTTGCATACGATATGTACTCCTTGCATACAATTTCTCAGAAGCAAAACAATTAGAACTTATCTAGTCCATCATAGATTCATATGATTAATCTTGAACAATCATACATAAAAGAAATGAACTAAAACACACACAGAATACACTATTCATTCAATCACACTTTAGAATGAACAATGTCCAAGGAATTGGAACAATTATGTTTTCTCTATTCATTCATGAAATAAATTACATAGTATTACAGTTCTTCACTCCATCTTTCTTCTCTTCCTATCTACTACTCTAAGAAAAATCCTCCTATATTATGTTCTCTTTGCTACTCTCTTCTTAATACAATACAATAGAAAATCTCTCTAAGGGGTGGCTCCTCGAGCTCTTCTTCATCCTATATGCAACCTATCATATCAGTTTCTAGCGGTTACCCACCTTGTCCTATTATAATAACTATCACTTATTACCATATAAGGGTTGACACTCTCTATCTGCAACTCCTTACATTCGTACAAGACTTTTTATAAACAAGATATATTTAAATTTGTTATTTCCAAAATATCTCAACAACTCATTTTGTTTCGAAGATAAATGTTGATTTGAAATTATGTCATGTCGAGATGTCATATCCTTGCCTCCATGCTTGCTTCTTTGACTTTGAAGGCGATGCTCCTACATCATACTCCTCTGGCTAAAATATTCATGGGCTCCTATCCATGAGTTCCTGTACTATTTTTCCATGCTTCAAAATATCAGGTTCAATGACCCAACTTGAGTCTTCCCCTGGATGATCTTTCCACTTCACTAAGTATTCAGGATATGCCTTCCTCCTGGTCTTCTTTCCAACTTTGTGTTCTATGATTCTCTCCATCTGAGGTTTTTCTGTGTGGGAATTTTTTCTTCCCACCAAACTTCTTTCTGATCATATGATTCCCCTACATCATCTCTCCTATAAGGATACATGTATGCAACATTGAATATCGATGATATCCCAACATTGTCTGGTAATCCAATTTCATAAGCATTGGTTGCAAATTTTCTGAGAATCATGCATGGTCCTATCTTCTTCATCTTCAACTTGTTATATGTTCCCCTTGGAAACCTTTCTTTCCTCAAATGAGCTAAAACTTCATATCCTACTTCGAATTGAGCTTCTCTCTTCTTATGACCAACTATGTTCTTATATTTCAGGTTGTTGTCCTGTAGATGCTCTTTGACTCTATCATGGAGTTCCTACATGTCTGTTGCAAAATCTTCGGTGCTAGCACTTTTGAATTCATCTTGATTCATATCTCTCAACTCTGTAATCCCTCTTGGCTATATGCCATACACAATTTCAAATGGACTTTTTCCAATGCTCCTGTTCACTGAATTATTAAATGCAATTTTTTCTTGTGCTAGAATCTGATCCCATTCACAGCCTTGCTCAATGACTAAACTTATTAACAAGTTTCTGATACTATTGTTTACGACTTCAGTATGTCCATCTTTCTGAGGGTGATATGTTGAAATAAAGAACAGTTTTTTCCCCAGCCTCTTCCATAGAGTTCTCCAAAAGCATCCTACAAATTTTTTGTCTCTATCCGAGACTATGCTCCTAGGCAATCCATGTAGTCTCACCACTTCTCTGGAAAAAAAATTGGCTATGTGTGTAGCATCATTTGTTTTTTGGCATGGTATGAAATGTGCCATTTTTTAAAATATGTCCACCACAACAAATATGGAATCACTCCATTTTTGGGTTCTAGGCAATACCAATACAAAATCCATATTGATTGCATCCCATGGCCTTTCGTGAATTGGTAATGGCTGATACAAACCAGTGTTTCTGTTGTCTTCCTTTTGCATACTGGAAAATTCTGCATTTGATCACAAACTTTTTCACCTCTGCCCTCATGCTCAGCCAATAGTATTAATTGCCCAGTTGTGCAAATTTCTTTTCATGACCAAAATGTCTAGCTAAACCTCCATTGTGTTTCTCTTTTAGCAGGTTATCTCTCATTGAGCATCTTGGTATGCATAGTTGACTCCCTTTGAACAATAATCCATCCTGGATCAAATATTTTGTCCATGGGCTCCTGTCTCCCAACAAAGGATTCTTATATGCCTCATAAGCTTCCTTAAAATCTGGATCTTCTTTATATATTTCCTTGAGGTATTCAAACCCTAAGGTCTCCACTTGGAATTCATGTACAATTAAAATCCTCCTTCTCAAAGCATCTGCAACTTTGTTAGTAGTTCCAACGATATTTTTAATAAAAAAAGTAAAATTCTGCATAATTTCTACCCATTTAGCATGTCTCTGATTCAACTTTTCTTACCTAGTAATAAACTGCAAAGCTTGATTATCACTGCACAAGAAAAATTCTTTAGGAATTAGATAGTGCCTCCACTTCTTTGAAGCTTGAATCACTACATAAAATTATTTTTCATATGTGGAATACTTCTTCTTGGTGTCATTCAGCTTCTCACTGAAATAAGCAACTAGCCTATTATCCTGACTCAATATTGCTCCAATAACTACTTCACTTGCATCACATCTCACTTGAAATGTTTTTCCAAAATCTGGTAAGACCATAATTGGTTGTTCTGTGATCTTCTCCTTCAACACTTTGAAACTTTTTTCAGCTTCCTCTGTCCATTTAAAATACTTGTGTTTCTTCTTCACAGTGTCCAACATGGGTGTACATATACCACTAAAACTTCTGATAAACTTTCTATAAAAACTTGCTAACCCATGAAAATTTCTTACCTCAAATATGCTTCTTGGAGATGGGCATTCTTTGATTGCACTCACTTTTTATGGGTCCATATTCAATTCATTTGAAGAGATCACAAAACCCAATTATCTGAGTTCTATATTCATAAAATAGATTTTCTTTAGATTTATCAGCAATGTTTCTTGATGCAACCTTCTCATCACTAATGTCAAATGTTTTAAGTGTTATCCCTCTGTCTTACTAAATATTAGTATGTCATCCAGATACACTATGACAAATTTTCCTATGAAGTCTTTCAATACTTCATTCATTAATCCCATAAATGTGCTTGGGGCATTTTTCAACCCAAATGGCATGACTATCCATTCAAGAAAACCTTCATTTGTCTTGAATGTTGTCTTCCATTCATCTCCCTCTCTTATCCTTATTTGATAATATCCACTTTTCAAGTCTATCTTGGAAAAATATCTTTCTCCACTCAAACAATCTATCAAATCATCCATCATGGGTAAAGGGAATCTATACCTAATGGTGATCTTGTTGATGGCTCTGGAATCTGTACACATTCTCCATCCTCCATCCTTATTTGGACTCAACATAGTTGGTACTGCACATGGTATTAGGCTTTCCCTAACTAAACCTTTATCCAACAACTCTTGGACTTGATTTTTGACTTCCTCATTCTCTCTAGGTGTCAACCTATAATTTGCTTTGTTTGGTAAACTAGCTCCTGGAATAAGGTCAATATGATGGCTTATACTCCTAATGGGTGGAAATGAGTGAGGTAACTCATCTACTACTATGTCAGTAAAGTTTTCTAACAGTTCCTAGATTTCTTCAAGAAAATATTACACATAAGTATTTGTAAGGATAACTCTTGGCTTCCACACTATAGAAAACTGCATCTCCTACTCCTTCTTGACTTCCTTCAATAGTTCCTTCCCACTCATGAGAAGTATACTTGAACTAGCTTCCCTCTTTTTCTCTTTGTCTTCTATTGGTAACAACATATGCATCCTACCATTATTTTCTAAGGTATAAGTATTCTTCCTCCCATCATGAATAACCTTTCTGTCAAATTGCCATGGTCTCCCCAATAAAATATGACAGACATCCATAGGAATTACATCACATAATATTTCATCCCTATAACCTCCTATTTTAAATTCAACTTGGCATTACTGACTTACCATTACTTGATGTCCTTTTTGCAACCATGATACCCTGTACGGGTTTGGATGTGCAATTGTCTTCAACCCTAGTTTCTCTGCCATCTCTATGGATACTATATTGTCAATGCTCCCACTGTCTATTATCACCTTGCAAACTCTATCTTTTGTCTTGCAAGCAGTTATGAACAGATTTGTCTACTGAACTGGTTCCTCTACCTCCTTCTCTGGTTTAATAAGAACTTTTCTCATCATGAGGTTCTTCCCTCCTTCTGTTGCTTTTGCTTCACATGCTTCTGCACTTCAGAAATGTTTGCTTCTCCTTCTCTAGTGTCTTTCTTCTTCTATGGGAATTCCCAAGACATGCACCTTATATTTCCACAGGAATAACATCTAATTTCACCTCCTCTGGATCTTCCTCTTCCTCTAGGAAAATAGCTTCTTCCTCGATGTTGTCCTTCCTTATAGCTTCCACCTTTCTCAGGGTGACTATGTTTCTTTCTAGCTTCATGCTTTGGTTTCTAGAACTTCTCTCTGCTAGTTCCCTTACCTCTGCTTGAATTTCCTGCTCTGTTTCATTAGATTTGTTTTCTAGCCAATTTATCTTCAGATTTCAAAGCTACTTGATAAGAATCCTCGACTTTACTATCAAACATCATGATGATTTTCTCTTGTATTTCATATCTCATATTATTGATATACCTAGTTGTTTTTTCATCATCATTCTCTTTCTGTCCATCCCTGATGTTTAGTCTGTAAAATTCCTCAGTGTACTCCTTCACTGATAAGATTTTTTGTCTTAGGTTTTGCAACCTCCTAAACAGATTGATTTGATAGTCCTTTGGGATACAAAAAAAAATTAGCTTGGTTACCATCCTATCCCAACTTTTAATTTTCTGCTTTCCCTTGCATCTGCGATCAGCTTGCAGTTTGTCCCACCATAGTGTTGCATGAACCTTCAATATTGTCACTGCATGTTTCACCATCTTCTCTTATTCAATATCTTCGTAATCGAATTAATTTTCCATAGCACGTACAAAATCCAATAATTCTTCAACTTCTAAATTGCCTCCATACATTGGTACCTCTATTTTTTCTCTGGCTCCTATTCTTGAAACATATTTCAACAAGCAATCTTTTGCAACATCCTATGCTACATCATATTTGACCTCTATCTCTTCTCTTTCAGTTTCAATGATATCTCTAGTGTCTGGTGCTCTCCTCTGCACTGTTTCCATGGCATCTAGTCTCATTCTAAGTTTCCTCATTTCTTCTTCCATTTTTGGATTCGCTCTGCGTCTTCTGGGTGGCATGATTCCACTACTTCACCTTCTGATGTATATAAACAAAATCAACCCTTGATACCATTGATGATATCAATTTATCTCCTTTCTCCTTTGTCTGTTGACTGCAAACAAATTCAATGGCTTTGATACCACCTTATGCAAGCCCCCTACTCTCCCTCGAGGCTGTGTGACCTCCTGGTCAAGGATATTTGATTCTTCAAACCAAATCGGCTCTCTGAAGCCTTAATAGTCTCACTTATGATTCAACACATGCCCTTTCAGTCCTTTGTTGTAGGTTCTAAGACACCCACAACTTCTTTCTTCATGCTTCCAAACTGTCAAGTTTCATGCGCTAGCTCCTCTTCCATTTCCTGTATGTGACCTCGAGCTATGTCCTCATATAAGTGCACAATTACGGGGTGGCATAAACTGGTTTGATACCACACCACTTTTCTCCCCACAATTCACTATCAGCTTCCATGTATCCCTTTGGAAATACCATGGTTTCGATTATGGCCTGCTCTAATATTTTTAAACCCCGGTCACTTTTTATCCCCTCTATTAAGTGCGATCGTTGATCTTGTGATCTCAGGTGATGCCTCTTAATAGATGGTTGAGGTCTGTCCTCTTTTTTTCATGGTCATATATCAGTCATCGACCCTTTTTCACCTTTAGCATGCACTCCTAGATCTCTATGATCTATCATCGCGTGCCCTCCTTTCAAATCGATGGTCAAGGATCTTTGATTCTTCAAGCCAAATCGGCTCTCTGAAGCCTTAATAGTCTCACTTATGATTCAACACATGCCCTTTCAGTCCTTTGTTGTAGGTTCTAAGACACCCACAACTTCTTTCTTCATGTTGCCAAACTGTCAAGTTCCATGCGCTAGCTCCTCTTCCATTTCCCATATGTGACCTCTAGCTATGTCCTCATATAAGCACACAATTACGGGGTGGCCTAAACTGGTTTGAGACCACACCACTTTTCTCCCCACAATTCATTATCATCTTCCATGTATCCCTTTGGAAATACCATGGTTTCGATTATGGCCCACTCTAATATTTTTAAACCCCGATCACTTTCTATCCCCGCTATTAAGCGCGATCGTCGATCTTGTGATCTTAGGTGATGCCTCTTAATAGACAGTTGAGGTCTGTCCTCTTTTTTTCATGGTCATATATCAGTCATCGACCCTTTTTCTCCTTTAGCATGCACTCCTAGATCTCCATGATCTATCGTCGCGTGCCCTCCTTTCAAATCGATGGCTACAATTTATTTCGGCCCTTCAGGCTTCGAGAGTTTAAAACTCTCTTCTCTTGTTTCCTCCATAGTAATTCTACCCAAATTCGATGATCTGTCGACACCTATCTCTCACATATCAACAATTGTGATTAAATTCGGCACTTCGGGCTTCGGGAGTTCCGGCTCATGCACACTCGCTTTCCCCTGGAGTGTTTCCACCCAAAATCCATGGATATTTGTCATATGTCCATTTGGATCTGATGTCTATGATTCAATTCAACTATTCGGGCTTTAGAATTTTCGACTCCTGCACACTCTCATTCTCCCAGAGTATTTTTCACCCAAAGTCGACAATATTTCGACACATGTATCCCTCAAATCAACGGCTGTGAATCACTTCAAATATTTGGGCTTTGGGAGTTTCAAATCCTACACACTCACCTTCTGAGCATTTTCACCTAAACTCTTTGATCTGTTGACACGTACCTCCTGATGACAAATGGTCAGGATCGACTTCGACTCTTCGGCGATTCGGCAATTTCGCCTTCTCCTTGTCTACGAAACTTTCGAAGTGCTTCTTCTCCAGAGTTGTAGATCTTATGCCACCTATCCCTCTTGAATATGAATGGTCCCTAACCTCTTTAGAACTTCAATGGTTCTTTTCTCCTATATGCACACAAAGACTTAAAGCCTGTGTACTTTACCCAGATCTGATGCTCTGGAATGATCCTGCTCCCTCCTGGATGGATCTTGACCGATACTTCATGAAATATTCAAAGCTTCATTCCCCTTTAATATTTCTCCTCACTATCCTTTATAAGATTTATTCCCTTGATTATTTTTATCTCCCACACACTCCTTGCGTTCTTGGGATCTCCATAAACTTATATCAAAGGATTTATTTGAAAGAAACTCTTCATGCACTCCTTCTGCTTCTCTGTTCTGGTTCTTCGACACTTAGCCGCTCTTTGACTCTGTGCACTCCTTTTACTTTGTCTAAGTTCTTGATGTTCCTTATGAAATATTTTGATTCAATTCAAGACTCTGTTGATGCACTCCTTGCATACGAGTTCTTGGAAGAAAAACGATTAGAACTTATCCAGTTCGTCACAGATTCATATGATTAACTCTGAACAATCATACATAAATGAAATGAACTGAAACACACACATAATACACTACTCATTCAATCACACCTTAGAATGAACATTGTCTAAGGAATTGGAACAATTATGTCTACTCTATTCATTCATGAAATAAATTACATAGTATTACAGTTCTTCACTACATCTTTCTTCTCTTCCTATCTGCTACTCTGAGAAAACTCATCCTATCTCATGTTCTCTCTGTTACTCTCTTCTACTCTTTTCTTAATACAATACAAAAGAAAATCTCTCTAAGGAGTGGCTCCTCGAGCTCTTCTTCGTCCTGTCTACAACCTATCCTATCAGTTTCTAGAAATTACCCACCTTGTCCTATTAAAATAACTATTATTTATTACCAAATGAGGGTTGACACTCTCTATCTGCAACTCCTTACGATTGTACAAGACTTTTATAAACAAGATATATTTAAAATTGTTGTTTCCAAAATATCTCAGCAACTCATTTTGTTTCTAAGTTAAATGTTGATTTGAAATTCTGTCATGCTGAGATGTCATATCCTTGCCTCCATGCCTGCTTCTTTTACTTTGAAGGCAATTCTCTTGCATCATCAAAGTACAAATCGGGCTCTATCAAAATCAAATGCAGGGAGGCAACAAGAGCCTGTTTATCTTTTTAAACAAGACACCGAGAGATGACTATCTTCTGAGACTTATATCAACCACAGGAAAAAATACATTTTGAACAAGACACAACAGTCAGCCATACAGTCTTTACTTATTACTCCAAGTCCCATCAACGGAAACAACAATTAAAACTCGAGGAGAGAAAAGAAAGTAAGAGTAAAATAAACCAGTGCATATAGGTGCCTATAATACTTGCAAAGAAGGGACGAGGGTTAAATTAACGGTGGAGGTTATTAAAAAAACACAATGATATAACATCTTTTTCCAACACCTAAAGAGTCGAATAACTTGACAACAACAAAAGTGAGGATACACATGTCTTTTTGATAGAACACGAAGATACAACCTGTATCAATCCAATACCCACATAGGTCTGTATTAACGATCGGGGCCAACCAAGACTGGATCTTGGGACACTTCAGTGAAAATATAGTAATAACATGCCATCAACCACGACTCGGGGTTTGAAGAAAATAAATAGCAACTGTTGGAAATTTATCTGTAACTAGGTAAGGTTTACCACAACGACTGAGAGGGAATGAGTTAACCAACTGTGATACACAAAACAAAAACCCTCAATCATTAACCTAGAGCCATATTGTACCATTGTTACTTACTATTCCACAGATACCCATCATAAAACTACATTGATCGAGAAAACAACCAACACGTAGCTTTATAATACCCATTCCATAACAACACATTTACACACAGTAAAAAATATCAAGAACACACAAAATCCAAGCATCACTAAGCCACCATTTGGTTCATACAATAGATAATACATCATGGATGGAGAGAAAAGAGTCATAATTGTGGGAAAAACGCTTAAATGGTGAGTTGGTCAAGCTTTCCCTTCCAAAAAGCTGAAAATGTGGAACTTCACAACCAACAAAGAGAAATTGCAACAATGGAATAATGTTAGGGTAATGGACGATAGGGAAGGTTTGGGGTGACGTGCAGTAAATGCACGTTGCTTACATCACCTGACCCCATTCAATTCGAAGTATGAGATAACCCAATAAGCATAACATTCACCAATAGTCAAGCCATATAACCAATGCACAATTAATGCCAAACCAATGTGAGATCTGAGACAATATCCATTATAGTGTGCTACCCAAGATATTTTACACGTTAAACCTTGCCATAACTCCACGCAATAATCCATATTAACAATGCTATATGTACCTCCATTCAAATCTAATGAAATTCGCATAGTCCATTAACCAAGCAAATAACATAATAGTTAGGAATAACATTTGTATTCCTTAACTCTTTCATTCGAAACTTGCATATAGTCTTTTATTATAGCTCAAATACATAGTTTCTTTCCTTTTTCTATACTTTAGAACCTTTTCATAGTTTTTTTCTTTGTTTGGATCATGTTACCATTAAATTATCCCTTGCATATATGTGGCTAGGTAATCAATCATAAGAATTAGTAACAAGGTTATAACATAATTGTAAATAACATGCTCCTCATACCCATAAAATTGTTCTCTGTCGCAAAAACCATTCCACAATAATGCATTACCCACTTATTATAACGCCAAACGAAACCAAGACTACATCGTCAAAAATGTAGGACTGTGTAGGCAACATCATAACAACAGCAAAACATGTGTAATATGTCTATCCTTGCACCTCTAGTCTACAAGGGATTCCCACCTACTAGTATTATATTATTATCATAGTTAAATAATAGTGCTTTAGCAATACTTTGCAGGCGGATTTCATCATTACTATTTTAATCGTGAACAAATTGGTGACTCCACAGGGAAATCTCTTTCCAACAGATTAAGAACTCATAATCTCTGGTTTCGTAGAACAAGTAACATCAGATCAAGAATATATAAGCCAAAATGATTATGCAATAGGGGGAAGTAAGTGGATTTAAGGGAAAAATGATCGGGAATTTGGGAATAACTCATGAAAAGTGTTAAGTATGAGGGAGTTTATCCCTGTAAGCATAATCATTCAAATAAAAATTGTTCTTTACTTCAAGGAGAAAATTTTTATGAACTTGCTCTTTTGAATATTGAAATGGATGAAGAAGAGGAAAGTAGAAGAGGGATAAAACCAACTATTTCATAAAACAACAGTGGAAGTAAATAACAAATTCAATGATTCTTTCAAGGGGAAACATCATGACAATTGCGTAACTCAATTGTTATTGATTAACAATACCTTCTAGAAGCATCGTTGTGGAAAAACTGATCCAACATTTTATTTTGACAAAAAATTAAATCAAAAGAACAAAAACAAAGAAATGTCATAACATAAATGAAACAATAGAGTTGAAATAAGAAAAAAAAATGAAATGACAGAAATGTAAAAACAGGAATATCAAAACCGAAAAAAAATATTGTAATATAGAAAACATTCCAAACAACGTTAAACTCTTCAAGTTGGTTCCATGTAATGTCCTAAGTGGGAACCATTAGTGTTGTAGGAAAATAATATCTCTTGTAAGTCCTTTAGAATGTAAGAATTTGCGCCCAGGACAAAAGCGATCTTAAAAGGACCCAGCCATAAATTTTGAAACTTTCAATGCCTTCCTCTATCAACATGAGCTGAATCCTACAACCGTACCTTCTCATTGAATTTAAATTTGACATCTTTGACACTCTTGTTGAAATATTTTTTAACATTTTGTTGTCTTCTCTTTATATTATCCAAGGAAAACGTCCATTTCTCCTTAAACCCAAAAGTGCATTCATTCTTTGGGAAACATCATAAGAATTTAATTCCTCAACCTGTAGAATTAACCTTAAGGAGAAAAGTTCCATACCAGTAGGAAGAATGGATTCTTGACCATAAAAAAGCTGGAAAGGAGTGCAACCAGTGCTCACCTTGGTGGTAGTTCGATTTGTCGAAAGGGCGTAAGTGAGGAGAGTGTTCCATTGAAGAGGATTATCTTCAATGAGCCTTTTGATAATTCTTACCAGATTCATATTGGTAGACTCGACCTACCCATTTCCTTGGGGATAATAAGATGATGAGGTAAAATCTTTAACCCTCAAATTAGCTAAAAATTGGGTCATCTTAGCAAAAATAAAAGAGGGACCATTTTCTGTAATAATTTCCAAAGGAAGACCAAATATGGAAAAAATGTTATTTTCAAGGAAAGAAATCACCTGCTCATCCTGTGAATGTTTAAGCAGGACAACTTCAGTCCATTTTGTAAAATAGTCGGTGGATGTCAAGATAAAGAATTGTCTTGTTGAAGAGGGAGGATTAATAGGACCAATAAAGTCCAAACCCCATTTTGAAAATGGAAAGTCTGGGAGGACAGGTTGTAAAGGCATGGATGAAAGACGTTCGTTCCTAGCAAATTTCTATCACTTTCCACAAGATCTCAAAAAAACATAAGAATCACGAAATATTGAAGGCCAATAGTATCCATTTCTAATAATCTTAAAAGCAGTGGTTTTAGCAGAAAAATGACTGCCTACATGAATAACATAATTTGAAGAACCATGAGTTTTTTGCAACAATTTTTGTGCTTCCTCATTATTTACATAGCTAAGAAACATACCATCAACATATCTTCTAAACAAGAATTCTCCTATAATGACGTATCTAACAAATTTGAGACTGAACCTTCTTCTTCGATGAGTGTCTAAGTTATCTAGACATATTTGATTTTGCAAATAGTAAACCAATTTTTTATACCAAGGATGTTCAAACACAGGAAGGATTTGATTATCAATGTAGAACAGTGTTGATAGAGAGTTATCATGTTTATCAATTTCTTCACTAGTTTCAGCATGTTGAGCTAAGTGAAGGGCTATGTCACATCCCTTGGTGGCATTAGAAGTCATGATAGTTAAATCATTCTCCTGGATCTTGGCAAGACAATGTGAAAGCTTCCCTGAAAGACAAGTCTGTGAGAGAAAAAACTTCACAGTGGGTAAAGGTACTTTTACCAACGTGTGCTTACCTAAGATGAAGTGGAGAAACTTTTCAACAGCTTTAACAAGAGCGAAAGCATGCTTTTCAATAAAAGAATATTTAAACTCATCATCAGAAAAGATTTGACTCATGTAAGCCATTGGTTTTTCATTACCTTGGTCATCCCATTGCATGAGGATAGCATAAACTACTTCCTCTGTGGCATTAGTATATATCATAAATTCTTTCTCAAAATCCGGCTTTGCCAAAACTGGTGCGGAACTGATTGCTTTCTTGATCCTTACAAAAAAAAAATTGACATCATTTGTCCAAGAAAATGAACGATATTTCTTAAGCAGATTATGAATTGGCTTGACCATTACAGCAAAATCAGGAACAAACCTATGGAAAAAGTTAATAACACCCATAAAATCTTGAACCTCCTTCTTGGAAGTGTGAGCAAGAATATTTAGGATAGCAACAATCCTTTCAGGATCAATGTTTATTCCTGAATTAGAGATAATGTGCCCAAGGATATTGCCCTTGGTAATGCAAAAAATAGACTTAGAATGATTTAGAGATATTCCAAATTTCCTGCATTGCATGAGAACTCTTTTAAGATGACCAAAATGATCTAATTTGTTTTTAGAATACACAGTTAAGTCATCAAGATAGATCTGAATAATCTTGTCGATCAAATCATCAAAGGTTATTTGCATAGCTCTTTGAAAAGTGGCACCTGCATTAGATAAGACAAAAGGCATACGTTCATAAGAAAAAATTCCCCAAAGAGTAATAAAAGTGATTTTATATTTATCTATCATTTTTACCTTGATTTGATTGTAACCAGAAAAAGTCGTCAAGTAAGGACATCATATGTGACCCTACAACTTGCTGCAAAATAATTTCCATATTAGGGAGAGAAAAGTGATCTTTTATACTAGCCCTATTCAATGCGTGGAAATATATGCATAATCTGATCTGACCAGTTGTTTTCCAAACGAGAACCAAATTGGAAACCCATTCAGAATACTTAATCGGGAAAATGATCCCAGCCTTCAAAAGTTTTTCCAGCTCTTTTCGAATAGTTGCTTCTAGTGCAGGTTTAATGGGTCTTTGTTTTTTCCTAACTGGTTTTATGCCCTCCTTGATAGGAATGGTATGATGTATAAGAGAAGGATAAAAACCATGAATATCCTCATAAGACCAAGGAAAAACATCTTGAAATTCACCAAGCAGCTTAGCGAACTTCAATTTTTCTTCATCAGAACATTGGGAACCTATTTTAACAATCTTTGGAGACTCGGGTTTTCTAATGTTCAAGGAAATGGTTTCATCCGCTTTCCTTTTTGACTCCTCTTCTTCATGTTTTTCTTTGTTTCCTACATCATCGATGAAAATGAACTTTCTATAGGAGTCAAGCCTTTAGGAATTTTGTTATCTTCTATCGATATAATTTCCTTAGGCATATAAGGTTCATTTTGAATGAAAGAACAGATGTTCTCATCACTAGGAAAGACCTTCCATGACTCTATATTTTCAAGGATGTGAGGAAGATACAAATATTGAAAGGTACAATCAGGTCTTTGTGGCAGAAATTGTCGAGTAGGAAAGGCTGCAAAAACAACTAACCTGTCATCCATTGAGTTCAATTTCCCTTTAACATGAGTGATGTTGAAGGATAGTAAGTTCGAGATAAGTTCCCAAAAAATTTGGGTATAATGTTTCATGGATATTATATCTTATTTACAAGGTTACAACAAGTTTGGAATCCCCAAAAACTGTAAGGTGAACACAACCTAGATTATAAGCATTTTCAATGCGTAGCATTAATGCTTCAAATTTAGTGACATTGTTTGTGCAAGCAAACTCTAACCTATAGGAAAAGTTATGAATCTTACCCATAGGAGAATACAAGATAATACCAGCTATGTTTCTTTCATTGGAGCATGAACCATCAAAGTTCATATGCCACATCCCATCCTCTAAGTTTATCTATTCCAAGGTAGTGTTGTCCTCATCTGCAAAGATGGAATACACTCCTAGGTCCTCCTCGATATAATTCACATTAGGTTGTGGGACACTTTCTATGTAAGGTGAAATTCTTCCCTCTCTTAGGACTATGATGATTTTACCATTCCGAGGAATGGATAAGTGTGTCTCGTCGAGTGAGAGGTATCCACCTATAAAATATTTCCACTCTCTTCCTAAGATTATCGAGTAATTACTCACTGGAATATCTATTACCTGAATATTAAGGGTTGTCCTTATTTCAGGATGCGCGCACAAAACATGGGTCACATCCTTGATTTCACCTATGGTGATTTGTTGTAAACTATTATAAGAGATAATGCTTCTGGCATTTTCATTTGTACAATACAATCCTAGCTCTTCCATAATAATTTTTGACATTACACTTGGGCCTGAACCACCGTCAATGAGACAACAATGGGCAATATTATCCATAATATTTATAGAAATATAAAACGGGGTTTTTTTTACAGGGTCTAAACTTATGTACACCTACTTTATTTACAGATGAATCCTCTTCATATACCTCTTCAAAGAGGTTGACTACAATGGAAGATTTTCCTTCCATGAAATTTTTCATATGCTTCTATTGCTCAAGGATGACAACCATGTCCAGGAGGGTAGCATCTATTGGATTACTGAGAGGGGTGTGAATCAGTAATAGATAAATTTAATACTTTTTCACCATAAAATGCAAGTGTTATATCAATGTAGAATTATCATCCAATAGTTGCAGAGTAAATAAACAATGAACAAATGAGAAATCACACACATACACAATACACCATTGTTTTACGTGGAAATCCAACTCAGGAGAAAACCACGTAATGATTTTTATTATATGTATTTAAGAATTAAATTCATTGGAAGCACCAACTTCATTTTTTTTTCAGATGCAACTAGAAGGAGGCTCCAACCCCCTAATTTCTCAGGCTACAACCTAAGGGAATCTCCAACTCCCCAATTCTCTGGCTACAACCAGAAGGAGGCTACAACCCCCAATGTTCTCTGGCCACAACCAGAAGGTGGCTACAACCACCTCTCCTTGTCCCATCCAACCACCCTGACGTAGAACTAGAATGTGTTTGATTATTGTCACACTATCACTGTGAGATATACTATTGTAAACCTGTACCAATCAACCTGCACCAAACAAACCGTACCAATAACCTGAACCATGCATCAACCATGCATCAACATGTACCTCAACCTCTAATCAACATGTACCATAAACAAGTGCATCAACCATGAACCAACCTGTACCAAACAACCTATAATCAACCTATACCATAAACAAGTGCATCAACCATGCACCAACCTGTACCTCAACTTGTACCATGAAAAAGTGCATCAACCATGCACCAAAACTATACAAATAACATGTCACAACAACCTATCCAAACAACCTATCACAACAACATGTCTCATCAATCTTATCAACCAAATCAGATGTACCCACCAAGATCAATCACAAAGACAACTCTCAAAGATATGCATCAACCAAGCATAACAAAACAACTCATAATCATCACCAAGATCAATATGTGCTTCTAATAATATACCAATACAAGTATTCTACATCATCCATAAACCATGTGTCAACAATAATACTAAAAAGTGCCTCCAACCATGTACCAAGTATGTAACAATCATGTATCAACTACTCATAAACTATGACTCATCAATATGTACCAACATCATCAACTATACACCAACTACTTGTCTCAACCATGTACCCAACATGTACCTCAACCAAAATCCCTCATCAACTTCATCATCCAAATCTGATTTGTAACTCTGTAATAGACCTAGTGTATATGATCACATACCTGCAAACCTTCCTTAACTTTAACAACAAGAGACTAGCATTTTCATCAAACTTTACTTTAGTCTCACATGATTAATTTTGGATTAGTCAACAACCCTAACTTGAAATAATCATAACTATATATTTGTAATAAATAAAGATATAAAAATGGTACACAATGTTCTTTAGTGTCTTTTATGCAATTCCTCTAGACTTCACTACTTGGAACCTCTCAGAAAAGGATTTATAGAAAAAATGGCATACCTTGTTGAATTTCGGCTTATTTCAGAGAGCGAACTTCTAGAGCGTGCCCCACACGAAATGTATGTTGTATGGATATGAAAATTTTACACATAATACTAAAGATTGTACTCTAACCAATACATTTGGTCTTACTAAATTTTGATTTTATATGAAGAATTTATGACGTTTTTACCCAAAACACATGTTTTAGACTAGTTTTAGGACTAGCCACAAACATTATTTTCCACAACGTGTAACTCCAAAAATACAATGACCCACAAGATGAAATTTGTATCACAGCTACTTGGATATGGTTCCTCAATGGCCTCCCAATTTCATGGTTTGAATCATTCTATAAAAAAATTTATTGTGAACATGGTGAGATGACATGTAAATAACATACCTTAGAAAGCATGATTAAAAGAATTTATCCTTCCTTGAATTTCAACATTCTTTACTTCACCTTCCCTTTGAAATTGGGCTTAGATATCCTTTGGTTACCTCATTTACCTATAGATATTCAATATTCTCAAGTGTGATTAAAATGATAGATCCTTGCCTCTTATTTATACTTTCATGTAGCTTCCTCAAGGGGTTACCTTTTAGCCATTTTAACCCACTTTCCTTATTTTACGGTTAACCTGCTTCTAACCACTTGTCAACTTAGTAATTTCTCCATTAACTTTATTATTTAAATAATTTATTTTGTATTCACTTTGATTTATAGTACACTCATCACTTCACTTTATTATTTACGTTCTAAAATATCTTAAACCACTATGACTACTTTGACCTTTTGGGGCTTCTAGATGAATCATGAGGGTTCTTCAAATTCACATGGCCATAACTCTCTAACCGTGAGGAGTTTTGTGGCATTCCACATACAACTAGAAATGGCATGAAATGTACTATCCATATAGAATATTCTTACCTACAAATATATCAAAACTCATAGCATTATCCATCAAACAAACTTGGGTCCATTACCCAAACCTTTGTGCTACTAGAATTTGCTACTGGACTTTCTCCAAGGGTTGACATCAATCTACAATATCACTCTCCAATGGTTGAAATCAATGAAAACCAAAAATACATACGAACTTTCCATCAACCTAATCCAACTGTCTGACAATCTCCCCCTTTAGCATTGATGGAAACACCAACATTGATGGCAACACTTAGTCATGATAACATTCATGCTTATACTCTTTATCAATGCTTCCATCTCTTCCCCTTTGAAATCAATGGAAAAGTGTATCTCCCTTTGGGGTTGATCCCCCTGACTGAACTCTCCTTGGGTTGCTCCCCCTGTCTACATGCCTCTGTTCTCTCTCTCCAATAATTTATATCCTGCATCTGATAAATCTATCCCCCTTTGTCACCAATGGCAAAGGTATCTTTCCATCCAGGGCTACTCCCCCTAACTTAATTTTCCTTGGGGATACTCCCCCTGACTGAAATCTTCGTGAAACTGATCCCCCAATCTGAACTGTCCTCTTTATGGTGCTTCCTTGTGTAAATCTAAGACATATAAGATAATCATTCAAAAGCATTCATTTTGGAGTAGAAATTACTCTAAGTCGCTGGCGAAAATACTCAAAGGCTTCCCTTGGAAGAGGTTTTGTAAATATGATACCACTTGTTCTTTTGTGCCCACATATTCAACTATGATGTTCTTCTCTGCAACTTGTTCCCGTAGAAAGTGATACTTTATTGGAATGTGCTTCTTCTTGGAGTGCATCATCGGGTTCTTTGAGATATTGATGGTGCTTGTATTATCACAATAGATTGGAATGGGCTCATCATACTCAACCTGTATATCTAAGTAGATCATTTCTCCACTGGTGCTTCGTCGGTCATCAATGCAACCTGCCCAATCTGCATCTGTGTAGGAAATAATTGATAGATCCTTTCCTTTTGGATACCATAATCCAAACACTTATGTTCCTTTGAGATATCTGAAAATCCTCTTTACTGCTAAGACATGTGATTCCTTTGGTGTTACTTGAAATCATGCCACCTGTCCAATTGCCTGCATTACATCTAGTCTAGATGTTGTCACATATAGTAAGCTACCAATTATTGACCTGTATTGCCTCTGGTATGTAGACTTTGAATCATCATATTTTCTCAACTTGCAACTGGTTTTCATAGGAGTGGCAACTGGTTTGAAATATTCCATTCCAAACCTCTTTAACATTTCTCTAATATACTTAGTTTGAGAAATGAAAATTCCTTGGTTTCTTTGACATATCTGAAGACCCAAAAAGAAGGATAGTTCTCCAAGTAATGATATTTCAAATTCATTTTTCATATCCTTTGCAAATTTATGTCTTAACCTACCATTAGTACTTCCAAAAAAAATATCATCAACATAAATTTCAATTAATAAAATACTAACTTGAGTTACCTTGATGTAGAGGTTGTTGTCTACACTTCCTTTCCATAGTTCCCAAGGAGTTTTGCCATTGTTGTTTCTGAGCATTACTCTATTTTAAATGTGAATTGTTGTATGCACTGCATGTGTCCAAAAAATATATGTCAATTTGGAATCCATTAGCATTTCTCAAGCCATTTATTGTGTAATTATCATCCATTATGATAAGTTCCTTTATCTCTAAACCACTCTTTGAACTAATCTATGAGTCCATGCTATCGTCCATACTGTCCAAGACTCTTCTTGCACAATTGTCCATAATGCTAAACCATTTATCACTATGCTATCATGAAGTCTTGATTAATCCATCAAATTGTACTTTTGCTAACTGAATACTCTGGATCTGTCTTCTCAAACTCTACAATCTTCTCGAAGGATGGTTCTTTGCATGGATGATTTTAGGGGCTAAATTTCGCTCATGTGCTAATTTTCCATGGTTTTTCCAAAAACGAGATTCATTATTTTAAAATTGATTCACACAAATTCTATAGGATAAAATTATTTTACGTTAAAAATCGCCAAAATTTTATAAAAACTATATAAAATCCTTAGAAATTTGAACATTTTTACAAAAATATCACCAAACATTTATAGTAGGAATATGAACGATTAGTAAGATTCGCCAAGGTTTCTAAATTTTAAAATAAATTTCCATCCTTAAAATCATCCCTAGTTCTTTGGTCTGCCACAGCTATCGCATAGACTCTCCCTGTCTACTATTTATATTACCTGGGAGTCTCTAGGTCGAATGGGCTCAGAACAATTCCTGCTCTAATGTGTATTCATCACCATCTTCATTGGTAGATTCATCATCATCTTCATTGGTAGATTCATCATCTCTTTGAGCTCTGACTTCTTTCTTTCTGTTTGTGAATTCATCTTTCACTACAATTCCTGAATGTGCAATCTCTTGAACATGTTCCTTATTTACTTGTCCTTCTTTTCTTTCAGTTATTTTCCAAACCTTTATGTATCTGACATCTTTTTGTTTCTCTGTAAAATTTTCTTCATCTCGTTTTATTGTCAATCTTGTGATTTCTGGGACCTGGTCTTTGTTCACTTGTTCTTCATGTTTTCTTATCCATACTTTCTTATATTTGATATCAGTTTTCTCTTTCATGGAAGTATCAATTATGCTTCTACAATCACTAGCTATGTGTCCATAGTTATGACATTTGTAACATTCAATGTTACGTGGAGCCACATATGCACTTCTTGCTTGAAAATTTATTTTATAATCCACGCAATATGAAACCTTATGTCCAAAATTAGTACAATAAAAACAATGACCATAAAATATATTTGCATACCTGGGAGTGAATGATATTCTTTGTTGTGTAGTCCTTCTGATTTTTTTCCTTGACTGATCATGATCATGATTGAAACTTCTTTTGGGTGAACATGGATGTTCTTATTGAAGATGTATCTTCAATGTTTTTCTTAGATTTAGGTTGACCATGATTCCTTCCTTTGAGTACTTCTACATAACTCTTTCTATTTTCTTCATTCTTCTTTTCTAGCAACCTAGAGTGCTTCTCTTCATTCTCTATAACTAATGTGGATGTTTATGTCTCTTCAATGTTCTTTTTTAGCTTGACCATTTTACTTCTCAATGTGACAACTTCTTCTTCAAGCTTCTCAACCTCTTCTTATTTATTCATTATCTGAGACTTCATGACTTCTTCTGTTCTTTTCGCTTCTTCAAGCTAAATTTTTAATGTGATTATTTCTTCTTCAAGTCCTTTCTCTTCTTGACCAAACTCTACCTCAAGCTGGTTTAGATCATTAGTTATTTTCTTAAGATGATCTATTAATATCTTCTCTCCCATTTCTGCTTCTTCCTTATGTGCTTCTATCTTGGCTTCCAAATACTACTTTTTATATTCAAGATTTTCTTCGATCTCTGGCTTCTTCTAGCTGAGTTCATAAGTTCTCTATGACTTGTTGGGATTCTTCAAACATGTGAACACTTTCCTTTTGTTTCATCAATTCTTTCTTGAGTGACTTGTTTTTTTCTCTTAGTTCATCTAAAGCAGTAATTGATTCTACTTCATAATTGTCTTCCTTTTCAATTAGTTTTTCTATCTCATTTCCTTCATAGAATTCTATTTCAAGATGCTCACGTTTTTCACAACTAAAGAAAAACAACATACCTATGGTGATTATGTACTCTTCATATTTTGAATCTATTTCACATGGTGAACATAATTCTTCTTGATCTGTATCTGCATCTTCTTTGGCATTTTATGAATCTTCGATGGGTGAAGAATATATGTCATGTAACTTATCCCAAAGTTCTTTGGCTAATGAAAATTTACCAACCTTTTCTCTTACGAGATTAGGTAATCCTTCCCAGATGAAATCCATTTCTATTTTTTTATTCTTCTTCAATTCCTTCTTGGCTGCAGTCTTTGCCCTTTTTGAACTATCATATCTTGTAACAAATAATAGCCAAATATAATGTCCATGTTCCTGTAAAAATACTTTCATCCTTCTACTCCACATCTCATACTTAAAACCATTATGACCATTAAACATTGCTACTCCATTCTCAGAATAATCCATGATCTCCTTCCAGTGGTTAAACTATTTCCTGAAGGAACCGGCTCTGATACCAATTGTTGGATTACTAAGAGGGTGGGTGAATTAGTAATAGAACAATTTAATCATTTTTCACCATAACATTCAAATGTCGTATCAATGTAGCATTATCATCCAATAGTTGCAGAGTAAATAAACAATGAACAAATGAGCAATCACACACTTGCACAATACACTAGTGTTTTACGTGGAAACCCAAAGAGGGAGAAAACGACAGAATTTATTTTGTTTTATGTCTTTAAGAATTACATTCATTGGAAGCACCAACTTCTTTTGTTTTCCAGCTGCAATTGGAAGGAGGCTCCAACCCCCTAGTTTCTCAGGCTACAACCCGAGGGAATCTCCAACTCCCCAATTCTCTGGTTACAACCAGAAGGAGGCTACAACCCCCTATGTTCTCTGGCTACAACCGGAAGGTGGCTACAACCATATGTCCTTGAAACGTCCAACCACCTTGACGTGGAAGTAGAATTTGTTAGATTACTGTCACACTATCACTGTGAGATATATTGTTGTAAACCTATACCAATCAACTTGCACCAAACAACTTGTACCAATCAACCTGCACCAAACAACCTATACCAATAACCTAAACCATGTTGTTTGCACCCAATTCGTCACTTGGTGAGCAAATAAAGGGTGCTTACATGCCCAGTTGGGTCTTGCTGAGCATGACAGCTATAAAGTAAAGAGTTAGAAAAAGAACAACAAAACTATAAGCAAGAATTAAATTAAAACAAACTAAAACTATGAGCATATGGAAAAGGAAATAACAAAGACAACAAGACCAATATCACCAATGTTTTAAGCTGGTCTATTGATGAAATCCAAAGAACAATGAAGAAAGGGGACTTGGGTCCCTTCTTTCTCCAATGGAAGGCTATTGAGGCCCTCACAAACTTGCTCTCCTTACAATGAGAAAATGAGAATGATGGTGAAAGAACTCCTAGCACATCCACTCAAGAGAGAGGTGGATAGCTCAATGAAATGGTGCTAATGTGTTATTGTCAAGGAGTGAGTCCTTAAAACAATCTAAGCAGCATAACATTACATGAAATTCCTTGAGGAAATGATGTTTCTTCATGGATTTTTATAGCATGGCATTGGGTGATTATGTAACTCCTTTCAGGTGTGAAAAAGGGCTCTTTAGGGCTCAATTAGGTCTTTGACCAGCCTACCATGCGGATTCAGCTCAGAATTGGGGTCAAATCGGCTTGGGAGCTGATACATTAGTGGTTGGGAGGCCGACCAATTTCAATAAATGCGCCGTTTAGCAGGTGCGCGGGTTTTCGCGCCAACAGCCGCGCATCGTGCGCGTATGTGCGCATGGTACGTTTATGTTTCGTGCATATGCACCCGCACCCAATTTTTGTAGAGCGCCCTTCAATTTTTGGTTACTTTGTATAGTTTTTGACCCTTTTGCAATGCTGTGAAATTAATTCAGTGCCATGAATGACTTCATTCCTGTGTGACGATGCTGAGTTCTTGTTTCCCTGTGCGGACGAAATTTCAGTGATAACAGATGCCCCCTGATGGAGGAGGTTAGGAGAAAATGTATAGCCAAAATCCATCAATGTTTCTTCTACTGAGAATGTTGTTGTAAGGGAAAGCAAGAGTGGGACCATGTAGAGCAATCCTTTGGAGAAGAAAGGAACCGGTAGAACCCGACCTTCCATAAGGTGCTTAACAATATACAACTGTGTACAAATGAGGCAGGCATGCCCCATGCTCGTGTTATGTAACCCTGAAAAAAGATGACGGAAATGTTGGTGTAGACAACTGTAGCGCCCTCGGGGGCGGTAATGATAAAGGTAGAAGACAATTTTGCAAAGGAACATACTCTGAACAATAGGCAATGATTGTGGTAGTAAGTAGCGACGATGATGCGGGCAGTGATGGCCCTGCCAAGTTCAGAGGTCTTCGGCAACTGATAAGAATAACTACAATAGTCACAAAGTAAGACCCACCGCAACATGAGAAAGTGTTGGCGTCGAATGTTATGGGGGTCAACGACATCAGGGAGTAATGGTGTTTCCCCCTGTGTCGTCCGAGATTTCTCATGGACTGGAAAATGAGAATCAAGATACTGTCTCCCTTCTAGAAAATTGTGTTGATGTCGACAAAAGTGGGATGCGACTCCCAGAAGCAAAGGGCTTCGCGGAATCTACTGAGGTGAGGAAGTGGCAGAGGTACATGGACGAAGTCAAGAAGTGGGAAGACTCAAGACTGCCCTTGGTTGGAGGGTGTATGATATAATGAGTGGCCGCAACCGTGTGACAAGATCTAGTGTCAGGGGGATGACAAGACCAGGGATAAGTTGTGCCAGAGGTGGGACAAGGTGAAAAAATTCAGAGGGTAAAGGTAAGTGACCTGGGTAGTACTCTGAAGATATGGACGATGTCGGCAAGGGAAGATGAGAAGTAATGCTCCAACCAAGGGTGACATGGGTTGTGCATGGCCAAAAAAGAAAGCAAGTCACCACTAGTGACGACAAAAGAAAATCACTGGAAATAAAGGCGTTTGTACAATAAATAATGAATAAGTTGGGGAAAAGTGTACAAATACAGAAACGGGTGCCCCAGTGTGAAATGAGTGCCCTAGGGAGGGCATAAATTGCTTGGAAAACTAATGGAGGGTGGGGGCCCCATTGGTGAGTTTCTGTAGGAGGTAGGTGAAATGAAGATAGGTTCGCAGATGGGAAAACTGATGGTGGATGAAATGGAGGGTTCATGATCCTGCGGAGGTGCAGGTAAAAATGATAGAACCATAAAGCAATAATCTGGGAGTCCATATGGGAAGCTAGAAAAATGAGGAGAAGAAGTATGAGGTTGATTCGCAACATGATGAAAGACTACCGGGACTCCCATCCCTAAAGGGTAATGAAAAACAACATGAGTGTCAAAAGTGCCAAAAGGTGCTATGGATGGGACAACTCATGTGGGTAAGAAAGCTACCGGGTAACAGTACTGACGATGCAAATGGAGGTGTGAGTACTGCAGAGCCGGGAATGGGTATCCTAAAGGCCAATATCAGAGGGTGTGATTGGAAGTGTAAATGCAAGTCAGCGAGAGAGACTACATGCCAGTGCTGAGTATATACCTGAAGGAATGATGTTGAGAGATGATGATCACGTACCTACACACAGAACAACCAAATACCCAAAGTGAACAATATCTGAAGAGAATCTAAGATATGAGCATGTATTAGATAAATTTGACAAGGTGTGTGCGTACCTGACCATGATATGAAAAAAAGGCGTCCCGGGGGCTCAGGATGAAAAGTGGCCCAGGGACAGTTGTGATGTAGAATGAGACAATGAATCGCAAAGAGAGCAAGGGCATCTCATGCATTCATTGACTGAAGTGGTGACATAATGAATGTCAGTGATATTTGTTGAAGAGAACGTAGCAAGGCATGGGTTGTTCTAAAAGTTATGGCGTACAGCAGCTAATGTCTGTCGAAAACGTGGCAGGGCTGGGCAATCATGAGTGTAATGGCCATACTCGGAACAGATAGCCCACGCGAATTTGGTCCTCAACCCTTTACTACTGGAAGGTTGAGTGGTAGCAGTAGGACTAGCAGTAGTGATGGGTGTTGTGTGAGTTTGATTGAGGGGAATCAAATTCCGTAATTCTGGTAGTGATGGGCAGTTGTTGGTTTGGTGACCCTCTTTCTCACATAGTGCGCAAGGTGGTGGAATGCGTGGAGGAAGTGGAGCTGTGGGCTCTTTCTTCTTTCTCCTGCCCCCAGCTGTAGCGGGGGGGGGTAGGGAGTATGGGGGTAGTGGGGGTCAGGACGGGAATCGTCATGGGGAGGCCTTCCTGTGGGGGAAGGGATGGGCGAGGGACCATCTCAGGTGGATGTAAATACCACACTAGGATTGCTAACACCATATTGGGTAGTGTGAGCGTTGCGGCTACCTGGATAGCTTCTATACTGGGTGGAGGGTAAAAGAAGGGAAGTTGAGTGAGGGGTGGGAGAACTGTCTCCCAAATGGGACTAGGCCCTTGAGGGGGTGTGGATTCATGGACTGTAGGGGTCGACGAGTGCGCAGGAGGCTCCTGTGGGAGTGGTTCTGCGACTATTGAGACGTCAGGGATGACTGAAGCCTTCTGCGGAGGATGAGCATCCTCCGTGTGAGTTCCGGTAGAGGAGATGACGCATACTTTATTAGGGGGTAGGAGTGGTGGTGCTCCATGGTATGTCGCTAACAAAGATGGATCTTTGAAAATCCCAGGACCCATCTCGATGAGTGGGTATGCGTCTTTGTTGGTGTGAATGAGAGGGAGAATGTTATCGAGATTGGCAGATGGGTTAGGCTCATAATGTGAGACTTGGTCAATGGTCACAATATTCTCGTTTTGGGGGAACATGATTGTCCTAAAGACTGATGATGCCACTGCCTTCATAGCATACATGTAGCTACGTCCAAACAAGATATTGTAATCGAGTTGAGCGTCGATAACTTCAATGTCAATGAGAATAGTTTTGCCTCCGAGTTCCACGGGGACATTTTGGAAAAGCCCTTCAGGAGATGATGGTCTTCTGTCATAAGCTCGTAATGTGATGGCGGAAGGTATGAGTTCCGGGGAACCAAGATTCTGCCATACTGTTTTGGACATGATGCATGTAGATGCCCCCTCATAAATGATACACCAATGGATGGTGATGTTCCGTATTTTTACTGGTATTTGAATAGCGACCAAGGCGGGAAGGCGAGGTTCAAAGCTATCAAGGTCAAAGGTGATAAGTCGAGTATCTGCAGGGTCGACTGCCCCCAAGGCAGAAAGTAGTGATTTCCGCTGTGTAGGACAAGTCTGGAGGACTTCCAAAACTGACATGGCAGCCGAGGATTGTGCTAAGTCGTCTACCAAGCTATAGTTATGAGCGACCCTAGCCTGTGGGTTGTGAACATTCCTGCGCAAGGGAATGCGAGGGATGCGTAATGGTGGTTCAGCAGAAGGGCGAGGGATCACCAATGGGGGTCTCGTCGGTGTAGTATTTGTCTCTGGAGAGATAGGAGTAGACTCAGTTGGTGTCTGAAACTGACGGTTGCGGGTTTGCAGAAGAATTTCTTCCTCACTGGTGAGGAGAATTGTTCACTCTGCTGGATTGTTGGGGTTGTGGTATTGGCCCACCTGAGGTGGCGCATGCTGCGTGTCCTGTTGGGTATTTATCACACCTTGATGTGGGATAGGGTTTTGCAGCACGACAGGAGGGTGTTGTTGCACGTATTGTTGTTGTGCCCGCTGAGGCGCAGGTTGCGCAGGAGAAGGGGGAAGGCTCCCAGAGTCTTTCATCCATTTGAAATCAGTGATCTGAGGGCAATGGTGGGTGTAATGACTGAACTCACCACAAAGGGCACAAGGGAAGATGGTTTTCACATTATTCCACCCTTGGCATTTTTTGTTGTTGCCCCCTTGGGGGTTTTGATTCCCTTGGTTCTGGTTGCCCCCAGTGGGTTGATGCTGTGGGGGTTGATTCCCACCTTGACCAGGATTGTTGTTATTCTTGTTTCATCCTTTCTTCTTGGAATTGTTCGATGGATGAGTTGGATTGGCTGTGTTTAACTGTTCAAAATTTTGGTATTGTTGAGCAACAAAGGGTTGAACAAAGTTTACCCCCGCATGAGGATGTGGGGGAGCCAGGGGTTGTGGAGGACTAGGAAAGGGAAAGTAGGGATTCTGTGGTGGTACCACTCCATAAGGTACATAGGAAGGCGTGGAACTTTCACTAGCACTATATGCTGATGTGGAGGGAGGACCACTGGTGGTTGGCAGCGGTGGATGTATGGGAGGTGCCGATGGTGGTCCAAAAATGGGTGGAGGTATAGCAACAGGATATGGTTGTTAATACGGGGGTGGGGGGTAATAAGAAGTGCCCCCATATGCCCATGGGTATTGAGGTGTTCCATACATCAGTGGTGGTTGGGGTTGTGGACCATGGTGTGTGGTGGCACCTATTAGTCTGTCTGCTGAGTGAGACATCCCAGGTTTGTCTTGACCAAATGGCACAGATTTCAGAAGATCAAGAAGTACCATGTATAAGTATCCTGACTGTGCGTAAATGAGATCATATTGTTGGTTTTTACTGATGGCTTCTTCTTTTGATTGAGGGAAAGTGGAAGCTACATCCTTTCCAAGGAGAGCGACAAGTGATCTAAGAAACCAGTCAAGGCACTGTTGCTTGGTGGTTTCTTCTTTACACAAACTACGTCGCCTACGCCACTCATGAATGTGGTCAGTGATGTGGGTGGCTGAGGTCTGTTTGAAGTTAGACAGTAGTTCTAGACCATTGTCATGGCGGATGGGTAATTGGAAGAAAGTTAAGAACGCTTTGGCCAATGACTCAAAGGTTGTGTGGGACCCTGATTTTTCTTCGACATACCATTTGGCTGATGGGCCAGTAAGTGTGCGTTGAAATAGTCGCTGTCTGATAGAGTCATCCATGATGTTGTTAGAAGAACACCATAGATGAAAACTCATGACATGATTGGCGGGGTCATCCCCTGCCTTTCCTTCAAACTTTGGTATGTCTGAAGGAAGTTTGGTTGGCATTGCAGGCCATGTGGTGTCATGCGATATAGGATCATTGGTAAGCTTGGTGAGATCCGGTATGTTGAGAGAGGCCAAGTATGGCATCTCTAGTGGGGTGGTAGGATTAGTTCCAGCCATAGTGTGTTGTGAACCTGACCCTTGATGGGGACTAGGTGGGTTGGTGCTCCCTCCTTGAGAGGAAGTGGGTCCCCCGCTTCCGTGCAAAGGAGAACGAGTGAATGGATGACCTTGGGAAGTGGACCCAAGTAAGGTAGAACCAAGCAAAGTTGATCCTAATATGGTAGCACTCACAGGAGTGTGTGAAGGAGGTACCGATGAGCGGGTATGACCAGATACTCCCCCTAATATAGGAGGAAGGTTGAGCAAGTGTCATGAATGACGGGGGTTCTGTGGTTCCCCTATGATGTCAGACTAGTTGTGAGAATGTGTGCAACAAGTGATGAGAGAAATATAGAAACAAGAGTTTGTGCTGTGACTTTTTTACACAATATATATATATATCAAAGTCAAATTGTAATCAGATGTGCATCATACATAAATGAGAAAGAAGCATATATGTGGGTAAGAGGGTTTTGTCCGCGTGGGGGAATCAAAAAAGAAAGCAAATGCTCGTGTCCTAGAAGATGTAATGTCCTTCCTCTCAAATAGCACTGGACCTTCCAATAGTACTCAACAGTGGGGTCTGAAGTCACCGGAAGAGACACTAGTGAAGGATGAAATAATTGGTTATAATGAGGGGTAGAGGGGGCAATATCCCGAAAGAGCTGGTGATACTTCCCAATAGCCACACAAAATCCAATCAAGGTGCGATTGCAGCCCACAATCGCCACCTGGGTAGATGTCCTAAAGTTGGTCACTAGGTACCTCGGTCCAAGTGCGACATTTAGATTTTCGGCCTAAGAAATGGGTCATGGGCTGGATCCCGTCCAAGAGGTGGGTGCCTCAAGGGGGGACACACAGAACAACCGGACCTCGGCCTTCGACCCTTCACGGGTATCTCCCTGCCTTATGGTGATTGGAACACTAGACTTGGAGGATTTGAAGTTCCCTATTCGTCAACTTCTATGTTTGAAAATGTGAGAACCAGATAACGGGGAGTTATTTGGATACCTATCCCCAAAATCCTACCTAGACTAAAAACTTCTTTTGGCACCTCCTATGGAGGACAACTTAGTGAGTTGTTAGAAAGATTTTAGATGAAGTTGTTTTGTGAGGCTGGGGGTGAAAACCAACCTCGTCTGATTAAAAGTGGGAGTGGATAGTCCTATCAAGAAAAGATGGGGTGTTTTTAGAATCCATTTTGAGGAAACCTACTTAGACCACCATGTTTCGAGACGAGGCTATGTGAGTTAAAAAGTGACTTTTGTGTGTGAGTGAAAGTGTACCAAATTT
This sequence comes from Picea abies, assembly GCA_900067695.1. Classification (NCBI taxonomy): domain Eukaryota; kingdom Viridiplantae; phylum Streptophyta; class Pinopsida; order Pinales; family Pinaceae; genus Picea; species Picea abies. The sequence goes on from CBVK0101999042.1 coordinate 32,704, forward strand.
TAGTTATTTAGATGTCACCTTGCAGCATGTGGACTTCGCTTGGTCCTTACAAGAGTGTGATTACCTAATTAGCTAGATGTCATTGGTACAACCTTGCGGAATTTTAAAAGCCCTAGGAAACTAGCATATGGACAAGTGGTCCGTTACTATCCTTTATCTCCCTATGTGTGAGTTAATCTAGAAAAAGCATGAAACTATCCTAGATTGAACATGTGGGCATGTGTGGGGCCGTTACAAACCTTTAAACTCTCCTAGTTTTTTGATCTAAGAAAGTAGAATTTCAACCACTATCCTACTTTTGTGACATGTGGGCATGTATGGGCCCATTACAAATTTAAGATATGTTTGAAAAATGAAACTAAGAGGGGTCCCAAAAGGGCCTTTTTCCTCTCCTAAAGGTTTTGAATTTTTTTTTAAGGGAGATGAGATCGTTTTCGCAATCCTTTTCTGGTTCTCAAGATCGCTTGATGGCGCAAGAGAAGAGCATACTCAAGATTTTTACTTTCAACTTCGAGTCCCAAAATGTGAGTTTATATGTGATTAAAATTGATGTTCTCCTTATATTTATAAATCAAAGCAAGCCATCCACGTGGCGAAAATAAAATAAGGGAAATTGATTTTTATCCACCTAAGTGCCTATGTTTGTTTGACTATCCCCTTTATAAGTTGAGGGGTCTAAGTGGTGTAGTATTTAGAGCATGCATATCATCATTCTTAAGAAGGAAAATGATTTTCCCCACATCCAAGACCTTACAATGTGAATTTTAGTTCAGATGCGCGGCCTCTAGTGTAGACAGAGGCGCATGAAGCGCCTGTGCGCTAAAATAATTGAAACCGAAGGCGCATGCGCGTGGAGTGAAACTGTTGTGCAGGTGCATGCACGCACGATGGGTGCCTGTGGGGTGGAATACCTGCGTGCCTATGACAAACAACCGAGAAGAAAAATCCGAATGGATTTCTCTCAAATCTATTGTGAATTGACTGGTTAGCAGGTCGGCAGAGGCCGGTTTGTGAACCTACAAGTTAATGAAATCAAAAGGAAAGAAAAATAAGCCCAAATGAGGGAGGAATTGATACCTTCTCCCCAGTATGGTCGCCAATCTATTTGCACCCAATTCATCACTTGGTGATCAAATAAAGGGTGCTTACATGCCCAGTTGGGTCTTGCTGAGCATGACAGC
>CBVK0101999043.1:0-20614 GCA_900067695.1 Picea abies
TGGCTTGACATGTTTAAGCTCTAGGATCTACCCTTATATAAAAGGGGTCGGCTCTGATACCAATTGTTGGACAACTAAGAGGGGGGGTGAATCAATTGTTACCGTTCTTAAACAATTATGGTTCTTTTAAACTCTTTGTAGAGACACTGAATGATGATCACAATAATGCAGGGAAATAAACAATGACACTTTCAGCATCATTCACATATATGAGAAACATAGAGACAGATATTTCTCGAGGAAACCCATGCAGGGTAAAACCCTCTTTTTCTTTATATGATAAGTAATAGTTACATTCTTTACAGTATCATACATATGAGCACCAACTCATAATGAGGCTACAACCTCAGTTTTTCAAGATGCAACTTTCTTAAAGCACCAACTCTCTATTTTCTCTAGCACCCACTAGAAGGAAGCACCAACTCCCTAGTTTCTCTAGAACCAACTAGAAGGGAGCACCAACTCTTGGTTTCTCTAGCACCAACTAGAAGGAAGCACCAACCCCCTAGTTTCTCTAGCACCAACTAGAAGGAAGCACCAACTCCCTGTGTTCAAGGACCCACTTGAACCTTTGAGGACACCAGTCCTCCCTAGCTCCACCCAACCACCCTGAAATATAAATCTTTGCTACTAAAAATTATTACAGTGATATGATGTTCAACAATGGCTTACTAGACTCATCACTGTTCTGCTGCATTTCGTTGCTCTGTCTGCCTCATTTCCTTTCTGCACACATCACTTGCATTGTCTGTTCTTCTGCTTTTTATGCTCTGTGTGCCATGTCCATTCACTCCACATTTCCTCTTCTATGCTATTCAGCTGCTGCACTCTCCTCCTTCTTCACACATGAATCACCTTCACCAACAACAACCACAACAAACTCCAATAGTGACATCAACCCTTCTCTTCTCTGTACCATGTATATATAGCTTTTGTGCATCTTGTGTATGCAATATTCACCATTCCTCTGCATGCTCATACCATGCCAATCTCCTCCACCTCTCGAGTGCTCTGCATGATCATCATTGTAACTCTTCAACTTCTCTAGCCGTTTTCCCACGCGTTCAACATCACTAGATGTTATGTTGAGATTCCTCATCCTCTCTAGAAGTTGAGACTCTTCGTCTTCTCTGTGACAGCCAAGCTCACCTTCTTTGTTTTAGTTACAGTCTTCCACGCTCATCCATCTGTCAATCCCTTCTAATAATAGTCTTCCTTCACTTGGACGAAGCTTGGATACTCTTCTTCTCCTCTGGCGATCACACAGGGGTCTCTTCGAATTCTCTAGCAGACGCCATCAATGGTTTTTGGTAGTTTCATTGTGTTGTGCATCAGTAGCCCTCCGATCAACACTTGATCTGATGGTTCATATTACATCACAATTTCACATATCGTGATATCGGGATTCCTGATGTCAATAATCTTTGACATGTCCAAATATTGATCCCCAAAACTCCAACAAGGACTGGAATCAATTGTCCAAATTGAACCTTAATCTGGCGGCTCAGATTACATTGCGATTTCACATATCGCAATATTGGGATTCTCGATGTCAATAATCTTTGACATGTCCAACTCTCAATCCCCGAAACTCTGACAGGGATTCGGGTCAACGGTCCACATAACCCCTTGAGATGGACGGTCCTCCTGATTTCGAGATTTGTGAGCCCTCTACTGCTTTCACTTTTAAAGATCGTGCAGGTTTTCCTCGATCCAACGGTGGTCAGACCCTGCGCTCAGATCTGACGCCTGAGATCTATCTTTCTCTTCAACGTGCTCTTCTTGTCTTTATTCATATCTGACGACCCTTATGTTTTCGGCATTTGTGAGCCCTCTACTCCTTGCACTTTAAAGAACATGCAGGTTCTCCTTGATCCAATGGTGGTTGGACCCTGCGCTCGGATCTAACGCCCAAGATCTATCCTGCATATTTGGGCGCTCCTCTTGTCTACATTGAGATCTAACGATCATCGGGAATTCGGGATGGGATCCAATGATCACCGACGCTTCTCCTCCAAGCTTACACATCCTTCTTACTTGGAAGAATTTCTAAGTGTCAAAGGCCTTGACCTTTGATCCGCCTATGATCCTAAGTATGCTATCTCCCTTGAGCTTTAGTCATGAGTTAACCTCATCCATGGTACACACCTATGCACTACATTTGACTCTGTGTTAATTCCTTCTGAGCTTACGTTGTTCCTCTTTTTCCATCGATGCACACTTTGATCCTGTCATCTTCACTGTTGTACTTGCCATCAATGACAAGTATACGCTACATGTTAAACATTTGCCAACACTACTCACCCTGCTCACTTTGTTGTTGTTGTTTCCCAAACCTATATAGAGGTCTAGGGACCTGTATTCTACAATGGTTATATATCCTCTTCCTTAGGAGAACTCTTCTCCTAACTATTCTCATCACTTGGCATTTATCCATGGAACTTTCTAAAATCCCCATCCTCCCCAAATATCATGTCCCTCCTAACCACTTTCCTCCTGAGTGTAGGAATGTAGACCCTATAGGCATTGCAGGTATAGTTGTAACCAAAAAGGATGCCATTTTCTACAATAGGCTTGAGCTTGGTCTTCCTTTCTACTGAAACATGGCAATAAACCAAGAACCCAAAGATGTGTATATGACCAATATTTTGTCTGTTACCTGTGAAGGCCTTCTCATGGGTCATCCTCCCTAATATATTATGAAGACTCTTTTTCTGCAAATGGAATGTAGTGTTGCATGCCTCATCCCATAGAAACATGAGCAAGTATTGATCACGCAACATATCCTTTTTTGCACCAACTATGGACATGTTCTTCCTCTCTGAGACTCCATTTTGTTGCAAATTGTATGGCACATTCAGCTCCATCTTAATCCAATAATCTACAAAAAACTCCTTGAGGGAACTCAATGTATACTCTCCTCCATTGTTTGATCTGACCACCTTGATATTTCTTCTTGTTTGGTTCTCCATAAGAGCTTTGAACACTTGGAACTGGTTGAAGACCTCATCCTTGGTATTCATAAAATAGATCCAGGTCTTCCTTGAATAATCATCAATAAAGGAGACAAAGAAGATGAACCCTCCAATAGACAATGTTGACATGGGCCCACAAACATATGAATGGATCAAGTCCAAAATCCCTTTGGACCTGTTGTCACTGCTAGGAAAGACTGTCTTGGTGTACTTTCCCATAGCACAACCCTTGCACACACCATGCTGATCAAAACTGAACTTTGGAAGCCCAATCACGACCTCCCTAAGAAACTTGAGTGCTCCATGATGTAAATGATCCATACTCCTATGCCAAAGCCCCCCAAATCTCGACCACTTTTATTGCTACTAATAAACACATAAGTTGGTTCAAACTACAACTTGTATAGTTTGTCTTTCTTTACTCCCAACACTTTCCACATGGTAACATTGAATCCCTTGGGATGTATGAATACTCTTCCATCTCAAAAAGTGACCACGTATCCCTTATCTTCTAAGGATGAAATATAAGTAAGATTTTTAGTCAAACCAAGAACAAACAAAACATCATTAATTGAAAAAGGCTTACAAGACTCCCTCTGAAACTTCACGGTCCCACCGCATGTTGTCATGTACTTGGAATTATCTCCAAGTACAATGTTGAAGTTGGCATTGTACTCCCTCAAGATGTTGAATTACTTGCGCAACCTATCATGTGGAATGAAGCACCACTGTCAATGTATCATGTACTAGTGACCATGGAGGTAGATAGGCATGTTAAGAGGGAAAATGCATCCTCAAATATCATTGCAAATGCATCCATATCAGTTTTAGTATCCATATTCTTCTTGGGCTTTCCCTTTTTCTTGTTGGGACATTGGCTAGAAAAATTCCTAACCTGATGTTAAGAAAATAATTTGACTTTGTTGGTGTCAAACTTATTCTTGTTGCCCTATTTTGAAGAAGTTCCTTTAGATGAAATCATCTTGTTCTTCCCCTTTCTCTTTGATTCCAAAGAAAGGTTCTCCTCATCTTCATATTTATTTATTTTTTTTCCACGTTGAGACCCCTCTTATATCTCTTAGTGAATAAAGTCATGCCACATCCTATCCCAAGTGGGAATTTTCTCATGACTCATTACACACTTGAAAAACACATCCCACCGTTTTCCAAATCTATTCAATGCAATGTGTACCATCTCTTCTTCAAGAATAACATCTCCTACTATTGTTGGCTCATCTCTTACTTGTGTGATCAAAGTGAGGTAGGATGTCACACCTTCACCCCTTTCCATCTTGGTGGCATGTAAACTATCCCTGAGATCCATCTTCTTGTTTTGGTTGTCACTCTGATACAACTTGTTCAGAGCATCCCACATTTATATTATTGTTTTCTTCTCAGCCATATGTGGAATAATAAGGTCCTTGACACCATCCAACATTATCCTATGTGCCCTGACTTCTTTCACCTCATGGAGGTCGAAGGAAATTGGATTATGCACTAGTAAAGGAACTGTTTTTCTAACATAATACAAAAAAAAAATTCTCCTTGAGAAAAACTATAATTTTTACCTTCTATTGAAGATACTTTGAGGCGCCCTCAAGCCTATCCTCATACATCACGTTGGTATCCATTAAAACTCTAATTATAGGCTACTGGAACCTTCAGAAAATCTGTATAAATATTCCTGATACTTGACCCTGTGACTTGTGTACTAATTAGAGGCACAACTATGATACCATGTGTTGGAGCCGCCCTTGTTTTTTTAGCCTATCACAATTTTCATTTTGATTCTTGAAATCTAAAGATGGTTTTATTTTTCCCTCTGAGATATCGAGACCTCTGAAATTTTGTCATGCGATCAGCGATGATTATTCTACTCTCGAAATAAGTCCTACCTTTCATAAAAATGTTCCTCTTTTTGTTCTACTTCAGGATCTCGCAGGTCGGATACTATAACTCATGTAATTGACACATCTCGAGTTACGAAACAGCGAAGTAGTTTTAAATTTCCACTCAAGACAGTAACGAGGGTAAAGTTTTCCCTAACTCATGATTAAGTGTTGTCGGGGTTTCGCGCCTCGGCGTTCGCCAAACCCAAATTTTTATTGTCACAGCCCCGATAGCCGAGAACATGAGGTCCTTTTTTAACCCATGTCAAAGATTAAAGGCAAAAAGCTAATCGTGGTAAAATTTGTTCTCGACGTTTCGCCACTCAGCACTATCTTTTTCAAAAGTTACAATGTCTAAACCCTGACTCGCGAAATCACAATGCAATTATAAATTGATTAATTAATCACTTAATCCAAGATTATCTTCCCTGTAATTAAGTCATGTTATCGCGACCTCGCGGTTTCGCAGCTCGACATGGAAATCTCCCAGAAACTTATCTTCGAAGCTCAGAGTCGCGATATGGAGAAAGTAATAATTATAACATTAATCGAGCCTCAAATCACAATTACCTTTTATTAACCAAAGTCGATCTTCGTAGTCTCGGGTGTTAAAGACTCAAAATGTTAAAGAAAAATCCTCGATACAACAAGTACCGAGATATTGACTAACGTTGGCGAGATTGGATTAATTAATCTAAATCAAGACATATCCCGCATTTCAATGCTTGCACGATTCACGAGGAAACCTTTTCTCCCATGCGCCAAATGACATTTAAACAGCCAAAATTTTTGACATTAATGAGGAAATAGGGTAAATCTATGAATATAGATCGGATTTTTACGGCAAAAATTTATTTCTAAATATGATTTGACAGACTTATTTTGAAAGGTACCGAGTTTTCAAATATATGTAAGAGCTATGGTTCATTATAAAAAATGCATTTCATATTACGTAGAGCACATTATATCTGAGTAAACTGACTTCTGTATGTATATGCAGTTCTATCGCAGAAGAGATAAAACGCAAGCTTCAGCCATGGCTCCGCAGAAAGCAGCAAAGGAAAATGTTGAGGTTTCAAGACAAGGCTCAGACAATGTCTCTGATACTTTGCCCAGAAGTATAAACTCAGTCCCGAACTGGTCATATGTTTCAGATATTCTGCAAGCAGAATTGGTGGATTATTCTGACAACTCCGATGACAACGAAAAAGATGATTTAACCACCAAATACAAAATAGTTGTCTAATCCGGAATGCATAGAGTGGATGCCAAACCGTGGTTGCTTCCATATTATGATATGTTCCGATGGGCATTGGACCATGTGGACATACCAACTAGGACTATCATGGACGAGCAGAGAGTCACCATCGGGACTTTCAGGCCGAAGCACCTGTAAACCATGTATAAGCTGCCCACGACGTCCAACTGTACATATGGAGCCTAGTTCTTGGAGGAATTCAAGGAGAAGGAATGCGTACAGTATGATAAAACCATGTCCAGTTTGATAAAGGATTCGGTTTCAAACACTGCGAAGTTTAGAGCTGATACCCATGACATTTATTCAATCGCTTCATTAGAACTGAAGTATATATATGTGGCCATGATGACATGCCGGTTATATGGGAAAGATGACACATCGCATATTTTCCTTGCATGGGTGCCTCTAATGTTTCAGGTCGCAAAAGGTTGTTCCTTTAATTGGGAAAAGATTCTTTCAGATAGCTTGGCCAATCGGGTCACAGAGTATTGGGAACAGAAGGAGAATGGGAAGGTGTCATCATTCTTCATGTCTGCGTACATTATGGATGCAATTTTTTCTATGATAGCATTTCCATTGATGAGCTGGAGTTGGACTCCGGCCGAAGACGAACCCATAAATGTATATCATGCAAAATTATGGGAAAACAAAGCAGAAAATTTTGCATTTGAAATTTTTAATTGGGTGATGGTGCCCCTGCATGTCGCCATTTTTGGTCACCTGCCACCCCGGATCTCCGACAGCATAGTAACAAATCTAAGCAACATCGCGGACTGGTATGTAGAAGCTGAATTTTCCTACTTTAGAGTCTTCGGGGCTTATGTTTTCCCACATGCGCTACCATTGTTCATCCCTGACAAGCTAGCTTCTCATGAGGCTGCCCGACAGATGGTAATTGGCAGTGTGAGCAAAGAACTTAAGGGGTATTCGAAAACGTTATGGCCATCGTTTCCTGTTCGGTTGAATTCTTATCCTTTATTAGATTTCGAGCATGCCAAAGCTGAGGGGCAGCCCTGGAAGACCTAAATTTGGTCTCCATCAAATACAAGAAGCACGATCCACAGAGGGTCGTGAGCAATCATTTGTCTAATTACAGGCTCAAGAGATTTGAGCATGATAATTCACCCTCGGATGACATTTTCCAAGGAGCGAGGTCCTATGAAGAAATTCTAGCCCAGATTCAATCCTTGGCACCCAAGGAAAGAGTCGATGTATTGAAGTTCCAGGAACACCGATATAGCTGTCTTCCCGCTATGTTGCGAGGTGAGGGTCCAGGTATTTCAGAGACAAAACAAAAGGATGTCGAAGGTTCTAAAGATGCAACTCCCGACTAAGGAAAACACCAGGATGAGGGGGAATAAACGAAGAATCCAGAAGCAGAGAAAAAGACTCCAGAATCATCAAAGAAACAGAATACGAAGACAGAGATAAAGACTCCAGAACAGCCGAAGAAGCAGAGTCCGGTTGATACTCCAGGAAAATCTACGAAGCAGATCGAAGAAACCATCACATCAGTTACCCCCTTGGAGTCGACACAGGGAAATATCAATGCAGGATGGATTTTCAACGAAGAGATGAGGCCCATAAGAGTAGAAGAACTCCCTCCGAATGATTTTTTCTTCAATAAAAAGAGAAAAGAAGTAGTAAAAAGGGAATTCTACCAGGAAGGAGAGTCGACTGCCAAGAAGTACAAAGTTATGACCAAGGGAAAGGATAAAAAGAATGAGCAATTCGCCACTGAAATAGCAGGGACACTAGGAGCGTATTCCTCGGTGAATCAATTCTCAGTCGGGCTCTTAAAGAACCAACTTAAAAGAAAAATTTGCCTAATTAGGACCCTCGAAGCCAGACTGGCCACAACAACAGAGAATGCTAAAGATCAGGTGAGCGTGGGAATAGAGCAGGCCAGATTGGCCGATAAAAATGAAATAGAGATGCTCAAAGCTAAGCTTGAGAAAGCACAACTGGTGGTCCAGGATGGTCGGATACAAGAAAGACAACAAAGGGATTTGATCGAGCAATTGCAGGCCAGGGTGGAGACCGTCGAGAGAAGAATGATAAACATCGGGATGTTCAAATCCCAGGCGATTGAGATTCAGAGCAGAGTCTCTGCGGTGCAGCGAAAATTGCTCGCCAAGGTAGAAGTGATCTGGGACAACTGTTTGTTGGTAAATCAGGTTTCCGAGAACTTATCTTCCAGAGAAAGGGATGCCAGAGTGGCTTGGGTCACCATCCAGGAGGCGGTGATAGCCACGAACAACAGGGTTTCAGCAGGTACTCCCAGTCTCACCATTTCAGAGTAAACCAGAGGAAACATTATGTTAAAGGAATGGGAGAATAACATCACCGAAGGCAAGCAACAAGACCAAAAGATAACCAACTCCTTGGAGGAGGCCTTTAATTCTATAGATGACAAGCTACTGGGTATTGACAACAGGTGCGATGCCGAGACACTAATGCAAATGAATGTGGAAAAGATCTCGCTTGATCTAAAGGATAAAGAAGAAAGAGATTCGATCGATATCTCTCATATGACTATGGTGGACATAGTCCAAGTTGATAAGTGCATGATCAAACCCAGCGTGCAACTATGTTCCATCGACATCATCGATGGACAGATGGAAGACAAGCTACAACAGTTAGCCCAAGAATTTTACTTCTTCGAAGCCAGCTGTCAAGAAGAACCATCACAGCTAATATCTCAGCTAGTGGAAAGATGTATCGCATGTACCAAGCTCATGCAACGACAGACAATTGGCACCAAGTGAAGACAAAGCAGGAGAAAAGGAGCGATTGCTCTCTTCTCTGTCATAACCAAAATTTTGTGACTATTGAGATTCTATCCTACTTGTAAAATTGTATAAATATATCACAGAAAGAAATAAACAAGGATGGACCTTTTTGTGTCGTTTGTAACAAAGTTTTTTACATTTGAGAGTTAATACAAGCAGATCTGAAGATTCTCAATTCCGTCATGACTCTGTTACAAGTTTGTTTCCTTGTATCTCATATTTCATTTCATTTCATATTCTTAATTGATGTGCTTCGTTATACTATAGTACGACCACTACTATGGCAAATGAATTTTGGTTTTCTGTAATTTTTTACTGTTTTTCCTCTGTACCAGCTATCAACGGGTGTAAGACCAGTCTGCATTTTCAGAATTCTACACATATTCTCTGCTACATCGGTTATTTCCTTACAATTTCCTCTTCTGTTTATTCGTGAGATTCTCCCCTGGTAGGAGCCTTACACTATAGACAGCTAAATGTTTTTCTCCCACCTCACACCTTTTATTAAAATATAATACAGTTATGGGAAAGAGCCTTTGATTTTCATCCCTATTTTATTCCTAAAACTGTAAAATATCTTTTATACGACCAAATTGAGAAAGCACTTAATCTCACTCTGAAGTTTTTCCCTTTTTTACTATTCCTCCATGACTGTCCCTGTACCAACACAGCTTAATATTGAACCTGAACTATCTGATCAAATGCACATTGCTTTAAACCTTTTCAGCACAATTCTTAAAACTGCTACTAATCGGGTTGAACTTGAACATTCATGGGCAGCCATTGAACAAGATATAACTATCCAGGAACAATTGGAAGCTAGACAATGCCAACGTAGAAATCTTCCATAGCTTCCTTTGCCGAAGGTTGAATTTTCTCTCTTCTCCATATTTTACCCACTTTCAGATGCCTTGATACTGTACTTCTAAGCCTTAAGTATAGACTCGGGAACAACATCTTTCTGGCGCCATTGTCGGGGAACAAAGTTACGAATCTTTTTCCCTGGGAAAACGACATTTGTTTTTTGTTGAAAGTGTTACCTTTTGATAGTGAACAAAGAGTACACACCTTTTAAGGATTTTAATCTTTCACTTGGTGACTCCATAAGAAATAAAATGGCATCCAGTCAAAGGAATACCAGACAAAACCCGGATGGTAAGCAGATTACGCCCGTTACCGATCCCAAAAAAATTCTAAAGGAAAGAGGCTCTTTTAAGCCAACCACTACAGTTTACAAACTTAAAACCCCATCACTGAAGACTAAGAGTCCTTTCGAACCCTCAACTTCGCTCAGTCCTCTCTTTTATGCTAAAGATTCGATGCCAAACTGCTCCGAAGTTAGGAGTGAGATTCATCCAACAGTCCCCTTGGCACACAAAGGAAAGGGCCCTCTTGAAAGTTCATCGTCTTTTGACATACCATCTTTTCTTCAGTTGAATTTCCCGACTTCACCAAATTCTGAAGAGTGTGTTACACACTCGGTTCCCACACCCGTCGGTTCTCCAAATTTCATCTCTTGCAAATCTGAGGAACCGAGTCCTCGCATTCCCTATCTTTCCTCATTGGATTTTCCACTTCGCAAAAAAAATAAAGATTCCCTTTTAATTTTCCAAAACACCCTTTACAAATTTCCACAAACAACGATGGCAACCGCTGGAGGAGGAGGTGGAGGGTTTATAGGAGGAGGTGGAGGTTTTATCAAAGGAGGAGGGGGGGGGAGCCCATCTAGGAGGAGCTGGAGGCCAAGGGCCTGCTCCCCCTCTCAGAGTGTTTGCCAAAGTTTCAGCCAGACACGCTCCATTAGTATTGCCCATCCCTCTACATGATCTTCTAGAAAATTACATTAATAATTTACTGAAATTCACCGGGGAAGGGGATCTGACCGCGGCTGAACATATTAATTTTTTCGACCAATTCGTGGATATCTTTGGTATCGACATGAGGATGTATATTCAATACTCCTTGTCCAAACCTTTGAAGGTCATGTCTGAACTTGGTTTTGGAGCCTACCCACAACTTCTATCTTGTCTTACGATGCTTTAGAAGATGCTTTCCTCAGACAATGGGGCGAGAGAAAAGACCATCTCTATTATTTAACCAAATTTGGGTCTTTGAGGAAAAATAACTCAGAAATAGTCATGGAATTCATTTAGAGATTCAACAAACTGTACAATAAAATCCCAGTCGAGGTTAAACCATCCCAACCCGTGGCCAAAGTGACTTTCGTCGGAGCTTTCGAGCCGGATTTTGCACTCCTTTTGCGAGAGAGAAGGGGAGCCACCTTAAACCGAATGCAGGACGATGTGGTAGAAATAGAGTCTAATATGATGGCTTCAGGTAAGATTAAAGCTATATTAGAGACTAGAAACTGAGAGACCAAACACTTTAGATAACAAGAAGGTCCTTCAGGGTCCAATAGATCCTCAAACGATAGGGTGGACGATATGGCTAGAGTGATTAAGGAACTGTCAAATAAAATATCCAGAATGGAACTCGAACAGGCCAAAGCTGACTCTTACCCCAAAAAGGATTTCAAGAGGAACCCAAACCCCCCTAATCAACAAAGACAAATAAAAAATGAATCAAAAAATACAAGCTCCCTTAAAGAATGAAAATTTTATAGGAGCGAACGATTTTCAAGACTTCAGAGATTCGGATAATGATGTCATGAACTTCGGTGATGATTGTACTCAACCATATTTGACTCTAGAAGACTATGAAAAATCTATAAACACGCAACAACCATCAAATAAGGGTGAAGAAGGTGATCACACTGATCTCTGTGAATCTCAACCAGAAACTGAGATGATAATGGCGGAGTTTCAACCAAAGTACAATCTAAGATCTAAGAGTAAGCCCACCTCAACTACTCGACCCAAGAAAATCCTTCAAAGAGGTAAAGCTTATGAACTTCCTTTGGAAGAGACCTTATTACCCAACAACAAAACTAAAGTAGTAAGCACTCAAGAGTCCGAAGTGAAAAAAGTTGAAACCCAAACACAAGAAACCGAACCAGTAAATAAAGCTACATTTTCAACCAGGATCACGAGTGATAAAGCGGTCCAGACAAATAAGTCAGAAAGGAAGGATGTGGAAGTCTCAACCAAAGAAACAGACAAGGTGAGCAAAGCTTTTAGTTTTGAAAATGAGTTAAACAAAATTAAGATACCAATCCCTTTGGTAGAATTAGCGAAAAACCCCGTTTATCGGAAGCAAATTACCAAAGCGATAGGTGTTTCTGAGCTAGAAAGCCAGTATGATTTTTTAAACTTGGAAGATGACAAACCTAACATCACCTTTGGTCCCCATTTTGAGGGGGCCAAAGACACCATTGCTCCCTTTTACATCACTCTGAATGTGTATGATCAGTTGCTGCATAATTGCATGTTGGACTCCGGAGCTTCCCATAACGTTATGCCTAAGATTATAATGGACAATTTGGGTCTCCAGATCACAATACCTTATGGAAATTAGTACTCTTTTGACGCGGGGAGGGTTAAGTGTATGGGAATGAAAAAAGATCTGGTATTTACCCTGGCACAGGTCCCGGTTAAGAGTATCCTGATGGATGTGGTTATCGCAGATATTCCCCCTAAGTATGGCATGTTGTTATCTAGGTCATGGGGAGCCAAGTTGGGGGTTTCTCTACAGTTGGACATGACGTATGCCACAATCCCTGTGTTCAGTGGTAAATTCACTCGGTTGTACAGAGAAACAAGATTAGCATATACAGTCAGTGACCCTCAAAACCCAAACAACTTCCCTATTTACATTGTGGACCAAGATCTGGGAAATTGCATCTTGTCTTTTGATGATGGTTTGGATGGTTGTTCGGAGGAAATTGATATAAAGCAAGAAGAGTCAAGTCACATGACAGAGGATCTATGTAACACCGGAGTTTGGAAAATGTATTTTGATGGTGCTTTATCTTCTGAAGGGGCAGGTGCAAGAGTGCTTTTAGTGGCTCCTGAAGGTAAATTCATTGTTCCTTTCTCCTATTGATTGCAGTGGGACATAGATTACACTAACAACGTATGTGAATATGAAGCGTTGATCTTAGGATTAGAGGCTTCCAAAAATATAAATATAAGTAACTTGGAGGTATATGGTGATGCAGAGTTAATAGTCAAACAAATAAACCGACAGTACCTAGCCAAGCATCCCAGACTAAGAACATACAGAAATTGTGCTTGGGATCTCATGGAAAACTTTTTCTCATCCGTAAAGGTCCATTTTATCCCTCACACAGAGAACCTACATGTCGATGCATTGGCAAAGGCAACTTCAACCTTCTCTCCTCCACAACTTTCAAACTGAAGTATCACATTGAAATCAGATACAAACCCTCTATACCAAACAATATCCAACACTGGCAGGTCTTTGAAAGATTGATATCATATGTAGGGATGGAATCGGGATTGATACTAAGAGGATTGAAGCAATAGGTACTATAAATATTCCCAGAAATGTAAAAGAGATTCAATCTTTCTTAGGAACAATAAATGTTTTACAAAGGTTTATCCCCAATTTTGCTAAGATTGTCAAATTGATCACAGGAATGTTGAAGAAGGACAGTGGAGTGAATTGGAAAACCGAGGCCAAAGCATCGTTCGCACATATTAAAAAAGTCATAAGTGAGGCACCTTTGTTAGCAAGCCCACACTATCTGAAAGATTTTCTTATCTTCTCGTTGACCTCTGAACATACTATCACCACGGTGCTCCTACAAAAGGATGTAGAAGGATTCAAACAACCGATTGCATTTTTTAGCAAGAGCCTTAGAGACGTAGAACTGAAGTATAACATAATAGAAAAACAGGCGTACGCAATGGTAAAATTTCTAAAGGCATTTAGAACTTATGTACTACATTCAAAGATTATCGTGTACGTGCCTACTAGTTCTGTGAAAGATATATTGGTACAGCCAGACAGTGACGGAAAAAGAGGGTGATGGCTCGCTAAGATCCAAGAATTTGATCTGGAAGTTAAATCAACCAAATTGATAAAAGGGAAAGGCCTGGACAAACTCTTAGTGGAGTCAAATTTCAGAGCCCTTGATATCAATTGCCTGCAGGAAAGCGACGAAGACACAGACCTAAATGAGCTAAATGAAGAAACAAGTCCAAACAAGATCGAAGAGAAGTTCATATCGTCAGGACGTTATGGAGACATAGTGTCTTACTTGTTGAGCCTGAAATGCCCAAATGAACTATCACCATCTAAATGAAGAACTTTAAAACTCCATGCAGTCAAATATTGTGTCACCGAAATTCAGTTATATTGGAAGGATCCACTCGGTTTCCTATTAGTTTGTTTAGTCGAATCGGAAACCCAACGGGTTATAGATGAATTTCATGAGGGAGTCTATGGGGGGAATCATGCATGGAGAGCTACATCTTACAATATCTTGAGGGCTGGGTACTACTAGCCGAAACTCTTTTCGGATGTCAATGCCAAAGTGTGTGCCTGCAACCCTTGTCAAATATTCATAGGTAAACAGAAGCTCCCTGCACTGCCTCTAGTTCTAGTTAAAGCTAAAGCCCCATTTCAGCAATGGGGTCTAGACTTCATAGGCGAGATCAATCCCCATTCTAGTGCTCAACATAAGTGGATCTTAACAGCCACATATTATTTTACTAAGTGGGTGGAAGACATTCCAACCAAAAGGGAAACAGACTCGGTGGTAATCGATTTCTTGGAAGACAATATTTTGTCAAGATTCGGTTGTCCCCAAAAGATAGTTACCGACAATGCCCAGGCCTTTAAATCTATGGCTATGATCAGTTTATGTCAGAGGTATAGCATCGTTCTCAACCATTCCACAACATATTACCCCAGGGGAATGGATTGGCTGAGTCATCTAACAAGAGCCTGGTAAATATAATCAAGAAAGTATTGGATGAAAATAAAAGGTCTTGGCATGTGCGCTTAAAATACGCATTATGGGCAAACCACATCAGCACTAAAAGTTCTATCTACATTTCGCCTTTTCAAATGGTCTATGGGACAGATGTTGTTCTACCTATAAACCTAGCACTACCAGTGATGAAGTTATGGCAGGATCAAAATGAAGAACCCAATCATGTAACCAGGAGAATAAATCAGTTGATTGAGGTTCAACAACATAGAGTCGAAGTCGATGAAAAGATGCAGAAGTACTAGGATGATATGAAAGCATTGTTCGACCGCAAAGAAAAGGACAGGGAATTCCATCCAGGTGATTTAGTGCTAATATGGGATGCAAGAAAGGAGGAAGCCGTGAAGCATGGTAAATTTGACCACCTATGGTATGGACCATTTAGGGTCTCGGCTCCAGAAGGAAAAAATTATTTCCTAATGGAGAATATAGACAGAGAATTCCTCCACGCCCCTGTCAACAGGCGGTATCTAAAGCATTACATGACGTAACATTCGCCAGATTCAAAATAATAATAATAAATTTTGATATATATATTTTGTGTACATATATACATTTCTTTTGATTTTCTTTTTTCGTTCGTGAACTTTCGACACATTTCGAATAAGATTCATATTTGCTTTTTACAGTATTCCAGCTGCATACGAAACAAGCAGGAAAAGTAATCTGAAGGTCGGTGTCAGAAATAAATCGGCATAAACAGGTGATACCTAAAGTAGTTTCATATTTGCGCAAAGAAAGTGAAAGAAAAAGGTAAAAATCATCTTTCTCAAAAAGATATGTTATAAAAAACTGTTAAAGAAAATCGAGGTAACACCATTCAAACCACAATATCGGCTGAGCTAATAGATAACAAAGTTGTTTCTTTGTTTGATAATATTTGAAAAAATTAAAACAATTTAAACGATTCACTGAATCTAAAAACAGTCAATGAAAGCAAATTATCCCCGAAATTATCTACAAGAGTCAATCTTGAGTTGTTTGACCTCTGTATTTTCAGTCAGTAAGTCACTACTTGGCATCCTTTCTATCTTCGGGTTTAACGTTTAACAAGTCACCATCTTTCCGTTTCATTACGAAGGGATAAAAAGTTTTTCGTTTCAACCTCGTGAGTTTCAAAATAGAGTGTGGAAAGAAAGCGGGTCTTCACAACTACTCGATCCCCTGCTAAGCGAAGGAACGTTTAGAGCAATCCTAACTTTCCTAGGTTTTTCAATGGCATCAGAGGATTAAAGCTTGCTCAAATGGGATGCCCTTAAAAAGTTATTTTCCTTTTTCTCCCTAAGAACGAAGATGTTGTGAAGGTCAAGGGAAGGTTGGTACCGAGTAATCAAAGTAAGTTGACAGACCTCTAATGAAAAATATTACTCAGATATCAACCCTGATACAAACTGATTGCCCCCATCTTCGCGCTCAAAAAAGTAAATTATAAACTAGGTGGTGAAAGGAAATTCAAAAATGATTGCCCCCACCTAGTCCAAGAGACGATGAAAGGAAATATAGAAATGATTGCCCTCGTCTCAGCATTTAAATGCATAAATATACTCTGAAGTGGTGAAAAGAAATTCAATAAAAGGGGCCAGATAACTTCACCGGGGTACTGAATAGGCTCGATGGCAGTGAAGAAATGTCTGAGATATCTGTAAGGTTGTTATACATGAATATCACTCTACTCTGGTAACCAATGCTATTTAAAAACCTGATACACATCCCAAATTCGGACGAGACTTCCCAATTAAAAATATATAATCTTATTCTTTTGATGCAAACCAAGAGCTGAAAGATTTGTTGAGTCTCCTAGGAATGTTTCGATTGTCTTAAAACATACCTGAATTTAAGTAGTGGGAAAGGGAAAATTGTGAAAGGGACTACAACTATGTTTAAAAAGAGTATCTAATTTTGAAAAAACTTTTCAAGGTAAAGAACAGAGTCTTTTTCCCCCTTCGATCCTCTTTTCTCGACCACCTTTTCACCTGATTGAGTTTTTGACTCCATTTACCCAATATTGGCACGTGGTCTACTATTCTTCCCACCTCATAGGAAGACGGGATCCCTAGTTGGAGCCTATGTTGGATCCGCCCTTGTTTTCTTAGCCTGTCACAATTTTCATTTTGATGCTTGAAATCTAAAGATGGTTTTCTTTTTCCCTCTGAGATATCGAGACCTCTGAAATTTTGTCACACGAGCAGTGATGATTATTCTACTCTCGAAATAAGTCCTACCTTTCGTAAAAATGTTTCCTCTTTTTGTTCTACTTCGGGATCTCGCAGGTCGGATACTATAACTCATGTAATTCACACGTCCCGAGTCACGAAAAACCGAAGTCGTTTTAAATTTTCACTCAAGACAGTAACGAGGGTAAAGTTTTCCCTAACTCATGATTAAGCGTCGTCAGGGTTTCACGCCTCGACGTTCACCAAACCCAAATTTTTATTGTCACAACCCCGATAGCTGAGAACATGAGGTCCTTTTTTAACCCATGTCAAAGATTAAAGGAAAAAAGATAATCGTGGTAAAATTTGTTCTCGGCATTTCGCCACTCGGCACTATCTTTTTCGAAAGTTACAACGTCTAAACCCTAACTCGTGAAATCATGATGCAATTATAACTTGATTAATTAATCACTTAATCCAAGATTATCTTCCCTGTAATTAAGTCATGTTATCGTGACCTCGCGGTTTCGCAGCTCAGCATGTAAATCTCCCAAAAACTTATCTTCGAAGCTCCGAGTCGCGATATGGCAAAAGTAATAATTATAACATTAATCGAGCCTCAAATCACGATTACCTTTTATTAACCAAAGTCGATCTTCGCAGTCTCGGGTGTTAAAGACTCAAAATGTTAAAGAAAAATCCCCGATATAATGAGTACCAAGATATTGATTAACATTGGCGAGATTGGATTAATTAAGCTAAATCAAGACATATCCCGCATTTCGATGCTTGCACGATTCACGAGGAAGACTTTTCTCCCATACGCCAACTGACATTTAAACCGCCAAAATTTATGACATTAATGAGGAATAAGGGTAAATCTATGAATATAGATCGGATTTTTACGGTAAAAATTTATTTCTAAATATGATTTGACAGACTTATTTTGAAAGGTACCGAGTTTTCAAATATATGTAAGAGTTGTGGTTCATTATAACAGATGCATTTCATATTATGCAGAGCACATTATATCTGAGTAAACTAACTTCTGTATGTATACGCAGTTCTATCGCAGAAGAGCTAAAACGCAAGCTTTAGCCATGGCTCCACGGAAAGAAGCAAAGGAAAATGTTGAGGTTTCGGGACAAGGCTCAGACAATGTCTCTGATACTTCACCCAGAAGTATCAACATGGTCCTGAACTAGTCATATGTTTCAGATATTCTGCAAGCAAAATTGGTGGATTATTCTGACGACTCCGACGACAACGAAAAAGATGATTTAACCACCAAATACAAAATAGTCGTCCAATCCAGAATGCACACAGTGGCAGCCAGACCGCGGTTGCTTCCATATTATGATATGGTTCGATGGGCATTGGACCATGTGGACATACCGACTAGGACTATCATGGATGAGCAGAGAGTCACCATCGGGACTTTCAGGCCCAAGCATCTGCAAATCATGTATAAGCTGCCCACGACATCCGACTACACATATGGAGCCGAGTTCTTGGAGGAATTCAAGGAGAAGGAATGCGTACAGTATGATAAAACCATGTCCAGTTTGATAAAGGATTGGGTTTCAAACACTGCGAAGTTCAGAGCTGATACCCACGACATTTATTCAATCACTTTGTTAGAACTGCAGTATAGATATGTGGCCATGATGACATGTCGGTTATATGGGAAAGAGAACACATCGCATTTTTTCCTTGCGTGGGTGCCTCTAATGTTTCGGGTCGCAGAAGGTTGTTCCTTTAATTAGGCAAAGATGCTTTCGAATAGCTTGGCAAATCAGGTCACAGAGTATCAAGAGAAGAAGGAGAATGGGAAGGCGTCGTCATTCTTCATGTCCGCATACATTATGGACGCAATTTGTTCTATGACACCATTTCCTTTGATGAGCTGGAGTTGGACTCCGGCCGAAGACGAACCCATACATGTATATCATGCAAAATTATGGGAAAACAAAGCAAAAAATTTTGCATATGAAATTTTTAACTGGGTGATGGTGCCCCTTCATGTCGCCATTTTTGGTCATCCGCCACCCCAGATCTCGGACAACATAGTAAAAAATCTGAGCAGCATCGCGGACTGGTATGTAAAAGCTGAATTTTCCTACTTTAAAGTCTTCAGGGCTTCTGTTCCCCCACATGCGCTACCATTGTTCATCCCCAACAAGATGGCTTGTCATGAGGTCGCTCGATAGACGGTAATTGGCAGTGTGAGCAAAGAACTTAAGGGGTATTCAAAAAAGGTATGGCCATCGTTTCCTATTCGGTTGAATTCTTATTCTTTATTAGATTTCGGGCATGCCAAAGTCGAGGCGACAGCCCTGGAAGACCTAAATTTGTTCTCCATCGAATACAATAAGCAAGATCCACAAAGGGTCGTGAGAAATCATTTGGCTAATTGCGGGCTCAATATATTTGAGCATGAGAATTCACCCTCGGATGACATTTTCCGAGGAGCAAGGTCCTATGAAGAAATTCTAGCCTGGATTCAATCCTTGGCACCCGAGGAAAGAGCCGATGTATTGAAGTTCCAGGAACACCGACGTAGCTGTCTTCCCGTTGTGTTGCGAGGTGAGGGTCTAGGTATTTCGAAGACAAAACAGAAGGATGCCTAAGGTTCTAAAGATCCAACTCCCAACCAAGGAAATGTTAAATTTTTAATTAAAATAATGTACCAAGGCAAGTGTTTCTCTTCCCTAGGCCCTAAGGGGGAGAAATTTTCGAATATGGGTCTTAGTCAAATTAATTTGTGAGATGCAAATTAAAATATAACTTTATGATTAAAGTGAGGGTGAGTGAAGAGACACCAAATCTCATCCACCCATCTAATCTAATCTCAGCCATTATGTTAGAAAACTCCTCACCTTCCCTCATGAGGTTGATTAAGGCAAGTGGGCGCACCCATTCTTGGGTAAGAAGTCAGAGAAATCTTGGTGAGATGCCAAGAGGCTCTTGGTGAGATTCCAAGAGCAAGGGAAGAAGATGCAGCAACAGTCTTGTTGAGAGAGCAAGACACTCTTGGTGAGATGCCAAGAGGTTCTTGGTGAGATGCCAAGAATAAGAAAGTTGCAGCATTCTTGTTGAGAGAACAAGAGAGAGCAAGAGACTCTTGGTGAGATGCCAAGAGGTTCTTGGTGAGATGCCAAGAATAAGAAAGTTGCAGCATTCTTGTTGAGAGAAAAAGAGAGAGCAAGAGAGAGGTCAAGCTGAGAAAAGAGACAGCATTTGCTGAAGGAGAGAACGCATCCCATAGAAAAGAGAAGTACGGATTTCAGACAGCAAGGAAGAACAGGCCGTACCATACGAATTTGTGGAGGTCATACAGCATGTAATGTGCACAGAAATTGAGGAGGACATCAGCTGCAATTTCTGAGAGTATTGGCATGCATTCCAAGGTTGCCATACAACATTTGTTGGCACAGAAATTGAGGTAACTGCTGTAATATATTTCTGAGTGTATTTCCGTACAGTTCGTACAGTCTTAGCAGATTTTTGGCACAAATTTCGTGACAGTTCTTACAACATTAATTGTCGTACATTTGTACGAATTTCTGGTTCAGAAATTGAGGAGCAAAGCTACAGGAATGTCCAGATAAGTTTGTGTAAATATCTGAA
>CBVK0101999047.1:6597-34021 GCA_900067695.1 Picea abies
ACCTTCTAAGAAGTCCTCTTACATTTATTATATCTAACTACCCATTTATTGTATCTAACTACCATTGTGGGCCTTATTTAATAATATAGTGGACCTAGTCCACCTTACATTGAATGGCCTACACTATTATCACTATGGGCCCTCTAGGCCCCCCCACTACCTTTCTAGCTACCATACATCAAGAGAGGAGAGGAAGCATTGAAGACTCTGTTGTAGTCCCTCCTTTGTAAACAATGTATAGAACGATTTTGATATTAATACAAAAGAACAGTTTTTCATGGTCATGAGGTTTCTATGTTTTTTATATGAATGTTTTTTTTTGAACGTGTTTACTGTGTCTTACATACCTGTACATTTGGTTCATGTGTATGTGAATGAATCTATAGGATTTACATAAGTTTCAATTGCTTCTTTTCTTGAAAGCTTCAGTGCAAGGGCTGCATAGTGCCCACAAAGAGTGTGAAGGCCGATTCAATATCTTCTCTGAATTTGAGGGGAAATAACCCGAGATTTTGTAGATCTTCAGTGCAAGGAGTGCACAGTTCCCGCTAGGAGTGTGCAGACTAAGAGTCATTGATAGGAATCTGAATCTAAGGAGAGATAGCCTGAAGTATTGGAAAGAAGGTGCAATGAGTGCACAATCTCTCAGAGGAGTGCACAGTCCAGAGTTACTAAACACTCTAAGGAATACTGTGCTAGTGAGGGCACACCATGGTTGTTGAACACCCTGAAGAATATTTACCATAGTTATTGAATACTTTGGGGGCTCTGCAAGGAGTGCATTGAGCAGGCGCTAGGAGTGCGCAAGAACTCTAGTTCAAGTTCTCTGAGAAGGTTTCCAAAAGGGCACACCATAAGGAAAATCTCAGGAGGATCAGTGTAATTTTGCACAGAGAGCGCAAGGAGTGCGCAAGTGAACTTTTAAGAGTTCAGGTTTCAAAAGGTGAAGCCCTGTAAGGGATGCACAAAACTAGAAAACTATTGAAGTGTTGGTAAAATATCATAAGGAAGAGAGAATTCATATAGGAGAGTGTTGAAGGAACACTCTAAAAGTGTTGGAAAAGGATCTGGAGAAGAAGAGCACAGAAGTGCCAGGACGACACAATAAATCTTTATTAGAGGAGAAAAAGGGCTGAGACCCTTAGGACTTGAGCAAGTTGAAATCTCAACATAAATAGCACAAGTGTATGCAAGGTCGCTGCAAAGAGTGCATAAGGTCAAGAATAGTCCAAGTCCCAGATTGTGAGAAAAACGCAAGGAGTGCACCAAAGGTTGAGTGGCTTCAAGTTAACAAATCTTAGGAGAAAGAGCATTGAGCTACTAGAAGGGAAGAAAGGCTTGTTGAAGGATTTCCAAAGCTCAGAAGGAAGGGCGTCAAGCTTCTAGGAGGGTAGAAATATTGGGTTTAAGAAAAAGGGTCGAGTCCCTTTGAAAATCCTGAAAGGATCCAAAGCTCAGGAGGGGTATCATTTACCTTGTAAATTGCAAGCTAGGGCCAAGAGGTTAAGTCTTGCTGGAGAAGGCTCAAGGGTCGAACTTTTGAATATTTTCAAAATTTTCCTTTATTGAAAGGAAGGCACAACAGTTGTGGAGGAAGGAGCTACAAGAGTCATCAATATCAGCATGAGTGAAATCTGGACTATCAGATATACGTCCAAACAGGCGAAGGAGTGCACACAGAGAAGGACAGATCTCAACCTTCAGATCTGGGAGAAAGGATCTACGTCTGTTGGATACAAGTAAGTTGCATGGGGATTAACCCCTTGAAGTCCTTCGGACTTCGTTAATTTGGAGTTTTGTTTTCTTGTATGCACAAAAAGTTTCAAGGTTCTTGAAGTCTCGAGGACCCATAGAGATTTGATCTGTCCATTTGACTGGACGTGTGGCAAGAGATCTAAGATCCCAGAGGCCCAACTCTCCAGAGGTATCAAGGTATGCAATGTGTAAGTTTGTCGAAGCTCCGAAGGCTGGAGCAGATCCTGGTCGTTGGTACCAGGAACGCATGGCAACAGATGCTGGAGTCTAGTAGACCAGAACTCCAGGAGCATACAGTGTTGGAGCAGGAAGAATCGTTGAAGTCTGGATCCCCAGATTTCATCACAACCATTCGATCAATGGAAACATGGCGGAAGATAATGACTAGTCCAGATACTCGACACTCTAGAATATTTGAGGTATTGTGTTGTCGGAACTACTGAAGGGGGTGGAAGTCGGAGAGGATCATGTCAGTTAATCTAAGTAGACATGTGGCGATAGATCAAGACCTTCTCTACTTCAGCATTTAGAGGAATAACAGGTTAGAGGAGTGAGGAATCTCGAAGTTCGGAGTCCCGGAGTCCATCAGGACCGTCCATTGTGAGGACACATGTCGTCAGATCAAGAGATTTGGAGCACCGGAAGTTTGGAGGATATGTGGGGTGTTAAGTGCAGAAGCACCTAGAGACCTGAAGGCCAGAGAATGCCTCATTCGTTCATCTATGAAGGGACACATGGAGGGAAAATATCAAGTCCACTAGTTCGGCATTTGTAGGAATGCAAGAGTTGTAACAGGATATCACACAGACTCCCGAAGCCCAGAATAAATCTAGGCCCTCCATTTGTAAGATTCTAAGAGTCGTCGATCTAATAGAGAAACAAGAGTTGTTCAATATCCTTCAGAATTCGGCTCTACAGGAGAAGTGTTGTGTCAGATTTGAATTACCTATAAAAGCCGAATTTCTTAAGTTGATCGTCATAGTTGATTAGGACAAAGGATTTTTGAACCATTGATCTTTGTTGGGGTTGTCTGGAACTTCACCCATTCAGTTGTTCGAAGGTTTTGGAAGGTGGTGAAGGAATAAATTCTAGAGCTTGGAGCTGCAAAGTGTTGGGTTTAGCGCCTTTTGGATTAGCTCCTAGTTTTGAGCCCTTGATCACATGTGGTTCTGGCCAAAACAAGGGGGGGATAGGACCCAATTTTTGTTTTAAAGAGAAAAGGTATTAGAGAATAGGCCTGCAGGGTTTAGACTTGTACAGAACTACTCATGTGGGGTATTAGAGGGCCCGTGTAAGATTTTTGGGGCTTAGAAATATCTCGAGATCTAAGTCATCTCTCGATTTGAATGATCCTAGACCGGGAGGTCAAGTGGACCCCAGGTGAGGGAGGGGGTCTGCATCATTTTCTTTGTCATTTTTTCCTAGTTTTCTTTGATTATATTCTTATCTATAGTAAAACCTAGATAGACCATCTTACCCATGTGAATCAAGTTCCCAGTCTACTCTCTCAACATCAACATTTCTCAAGCAATCTACATGTGCCTTTGGAGCTTCAAAAGTGGAGTATTTGGGTCATATTGTCAACAAGGATGGTGTAAGGGTGGACCCTAAGAAAATTGAAGCTATGCAGGATTGGCCACGCCCAAAAAATCTCAAGAGCTTGCATGGTTTGCTGGGTTTAACAGGTTGTTATCGCAATTTTGTTAAGATTTATGGAAAATTTGCAGTGCCTCTTACTTCTCTACTATAAAATAATGCCTTCACTTGGAATCTAGTAGTTGATCAATCATTTCGAGCATTAAAAGAAGCCATGTGCACAATTCATGTCTTGTCCCTTATTGATTTCACAAAGACTTTTTTTCTCGAATGTGATGCCTCCAGGAAAGGCATTGGCACAGTAATCATGCAAGAGGGTAGACCCTTAGCCTTCACTAGCAAACAACTCTTAGAGTGACATATTGGCCAATCAATATATGAAAAGGAAATGTTGGCTATTATGCATGTTGTGGATCTCAGGCATCCTTATCTCTTGGGGAAACGCTTCCAAATTAAAATAGACCATCAAAACCTCAAGTATTTCCTAGAACAGAGGATTTCATCCTAGGAGAAACAAAAATGGGTGACCAAGCTATTTGGATATGATTATGAGATAATTTATAAAAAGGGAAAAGAAAGTATAGTGGCTAATGCTCTGTCCAGAAAGTACGAATAATAAGGATCCCTTTTTTCCCTCTCCTTCATTTTCCCAGATTGGCTCCAAGTTGTTCATCAGGATTGGCTGCAAGACCCCAAAACTTCTTGACTGATCCAAAAATTGCAAGACAATTCTCTAGTTTCTCCACAGTACTCTTAGCACAATTAAGAGCTTTGTTACAAAGGTCGTCTACATTTAAGCCACTAGTCGCAACTTAAATCCATGGTGCTTCCTGAGCTTCATGCTTCACCCACATGCATTTAGCGTTTCCCAAAACCTATGAATGAGTCAAATGTTATTTTTTTCTAGGAGGGTATGAAACAATATGTACACCTTTGTGGTTGAATGTGATGCTTGTCAATGCAGCAAGGGGGAAACTATCAAAGCCCCGAGCACATTACATCCACTTCCGATTCCACTAGCTATTTGGAGGGACATTTGTATGGATTTCATTATGGGCTTACCTGAATCCAACAATAAGTCAAACATCATGGTGGTATTTGATCTCCTTTCCAAATATGCTCATTTTTGTGCCCTTCAACACCCATTCACAATATCCACAGTGGCTCAGATTTTCATGGATCATGTTTTCAAGATTCATGGCATGCCTCATTCTATTGTATCTCACAGAGATCCCATTTTTACCAGCAATTTTTTGTAAGAACTATTTAGGCTCCAGGGCACATAGTTACAACTCAGTACTACTTATCAGCCATAGACTGATGGCCAAACTGAAGTTGTTAAAAAGTGCTTGGAAACATATTTGAGGTTTTTTGCATCTAACCAACAACATCAATGGGCTCAGTGGTTACCCCTATTTGAATGGTGGTATAAAACATCTTACAATACTTCTACCCACATGACTCCTTTTGAAGCAGTATACGGACAAAATCCCCCGTCATTTCTTTCCTACATAACAGGGGTCTCAAAATTTTAGGAGGTTGAAAAAACTCTTACAGTCCATGCCTCAACTCTCTGTGATCTCAATGACAATTTGATCCTGGCTCAGAATCGTATGAAGTAACAAGCATATCAAGGACGTTCAAAATGACAATTTTTTACAGGAGACGATGTGTTTCTTCGTCTACAGCCTTACTAAAAGAGTTCACTCAAAGTTGAATGTTTTCATAAGCTTGCTCCCAAATTTTATGGTCCTTTTACAATTCTCAAGCATGTGGGACTAGTGGCCTATCAGTTATCTCTACCTAAACATTCTAAGATGCATCGTGTTTTTCATGTCTCCTGTATAAAGAAGGTGATTGTAACTAAGTGCCAAACTCAAACCAATATTGTAGAGTTGGATGTTGAAGGTTTCATATGGTTGCAACCATAGGCAGTCTTAGACCAACACGAACGTTGTCTTTGTTAGTGCACCATCACGGAGGTGTCAGTGTAGTGGAAAGATACAACTCCAAAAGATGCCACGTGGGAGCCAACCACTATTCTCCAGGAATTTCCTCATCTCAATCCTTGAGGACAAGGTTTTTCTTCAAGGGGGAGGGCATGTTAGGGACCTAACCCCCTAGCTTCTCATATAGGTAGAATAATATATTTCCATGTAATAAAGGTCGATACTAGTTAATAAGGCCTATTTAATAAATATGAACAAGTCAATGTAACAAGACCTAATAGAAGCTTCTGCTTCTAGAAAGATGTTCCTCTAGAATGTTCTTTAGAAGATAAAATTAGTATAAATAAGAGTAGAAGGTATGAGAGGGATTTTTCTTGAGAATTATTGTAATAGAGCTCTTCTCTACTGGAGGTTACCCCCTCGAAGAGACAAGTGAACATTGTTTCCTATCAATAAAGGTATTATTTTGGTCTTGTGGAATCCATCTATTTGTTGTTTCGTTATTGTTATTTGCAGTATCTCTGGTCTTGTTGAATCCACTGATATTCATTGCAATATTTCTGCTTATGCTATTATAATAGATCTGGCACATAACAACTACTAGCAGAAGAGCTTTTTGATTTAGGGGTTGATTTTAAGGATTTTGTTAGAAACATTACTCGCCATGGTTGCAAAATATTGTAATTTTAACCATGAGAAAAAAAAGGATGTTATTGGTGGAACCACTTTTTGATTCAAGGGTTGATTTTAGTAAATTTTTGACATAAAAATATGGGTTTTTAGCAGTAGACTTCTCATTTTGAGGTTATAGTTCTTGTTAGGTTGGTAACCTTGTTTTGAGTTGGAAAACTTTGTAATCTCTATCATGGTGTATCTTATAGAGAAGTCTGTTCATGGCATGGGATTTGGTAACATAACAATCATAATATTTTGCCTCTATTCCATGCCTTCTAACTACCAAAATGTCTAAATCTTCAAGGTGGTGTGGGAGATAATTAGAAATTGTGTTAATGTTTTGTGGGAAACTAATAGTTTGGCCACTATATTTGTATTAGCCACCTTGAACTTGGATAACTTGCAATAGTGGGCTCATTCGAGAAATGAGCATTTCTTCTACCTAGATAAGAATTGATAAGACAAGGGATTAGTCTCCATGATACATATTGTACCATTTAGAGAAGAGTTGGCCATTAGTTTATGTGTGGCAACTAGAACAAATATAACCATTCGGTGATATGGTTGTGGGAATCCAAGGGTAGGGTTCCATACAAGTATTGCAGGTATGTATCATGGACAAGATATCGATCTGAGTGCAGACCATTTTAGTAGTATGGGAAAGGGCTTGGTGTTGAATAGGTTCAACTGGAAATTCCATGGAGAGGTGTTTTCTCTTGGATATTGTAGCTCGTCTATGTTTATTTAATTCATCCTTGCAACATGCATATTGTTTGTGACGCTTCTCATTTTTTTAATGCATTTGGTGTAGACACAATACTATTGATTTGGCTGGTTACATTGAAGTTGAGGTTGGAAAAAGTATGTGAGTTATAGAGTTTATTCTTTTAAATACATTACTTGAACTAAAAACTTTCTTAATTTATAAATTGGTTTTATGATGTTAATTTAAACAAAGTATATGAATATATCTAATTTTTGAGTTAGCTAAAAATAATAATATGATATTCATTAACATTTATTTTTTTATTCGTTTATTCATTAGTATGAATAACAATTTTTCATTAAAAGAGTAATTTTTTTAAATTGTACAAAGTAATATTTAACATTTTTTTTAAACTTTATAGTTTTTTTAAATTGTGAAAAGAAATATTTGATTAAGAAATAATTCAACTTGTAATGTTCTTAATTCGAACCCTTTGTAATTGTACATATAGGTTGGTAAGCCGTAGGCACCAACTGTAAATCTAAATGTACATATATGTTAGTGAGTCATTGGCACCAATTTTTGGTGTTATGCGTGTCTGAGTAGTGCATGAGAATGGTTATCAAAGAAAGTGTGTGCATATTTCAAAGTGATGTGTGCACCTGGGTAAGTGTGTGTGGTTGCACATCAAAAGAAGGGTGCACACATTTCACAGTGTTGCACAAAGTTGAGTAAGTGCATGGGGATTACCTAGCAATGTGCATTGAGAAGCGTTATATATATATATATATGGATGTACATGTATTTGAGGCTAGAGCTCCTGTGTCATTATGAGGTTGGTGAGATGGGATGCAAATAGGTTAGTGTGTCTATCTATGTAAAAGTAATCACACTCAAGTTATTAATATTATCACATCATTGCGCATAGACATATCAAACGAAAAAGAGATGGGTGGATAACTCCACTAGAAAAGGGAAAAGCAGGGGGGGGCATTAAGTCCTAGGGAATATTTTATTAATATTTTCATAAAAGTGTAATTTGTGGATAATTATTTATCCTAAGTTCTTGAAGGATGGGAAACGAGTCACCAAGTGGCTAAAACTACTTCTGATGGTGACAAGTGTCCAATTTAAGGCATGCAATATATATTGTTGGCCTTAGTGTATTTTTGGGGAATAACTCAATTTTAGAGAAATCCATTCATGCTCATGGATAGAAGGGGGTCAAACCATATGAGAAAGGACAATTATTACTTTATCTATAGAGAAGAGATTGTAAGGGGTTTTGTATTGTAACCATAGTTTATCTATCGAAGAGGTGGGTTGTCATACCTGTGAGTAATCTTTCTAAGTGAGAGATTTGTTGTCGAAGAGGTGGGTTGCTAGGCCAATGATCATTCTCTCCAAGTGAGAGTCTTGCTAGGAATTTTTCCCTGGTGAGCTGGGAATTAGTTGCAGGGCTCTGAGACTTCCTTTCTGGCCTGTTGTTGGAACCCTGGAAGGGAAGTGGGGCAGCCGAGGGGTTTTTGAGCAGAGAAGGGCACACTTCCTTGGGTGTAACATGTGCATGGGGAATGAGAGACAGTAGGCTAGTTGTAGCAGTGGCACCTTGGACTGAACAATTATGTGATTATTAGACCTTAGCTTGGCATTATGAACCATTTTTCCCTGGTGGAGTTAAGCCCCAAATTGGGGGTGACCTGTTGCTGAAAGTATAAGAGAAAAAAATTCTATGGCTGGGAGGAACGTATGAGTTCTTCACATAGTTGGTGACTTTTCAGAAAAGATAAATGTCTTTATGTGTTTGTCTCATTTATTGTGTGCTTAGTTATCTGTGTTTAATATAGGTTAAATTCTTGTATGTTGTTACATATAAGTAATTGTTGTTATTTTGTATTATTTTTCTTGTACATGTAAGTGTGTTGCAGATATATAGTATTTGTAGTCGTGCTTGAGTATGATAGTTGTTGTTTGTTTTCTTGTTGTGTTAACATTAATATTTTGGTCATGAGTCTCTGAGGCAAGGTTAGAATCATCATGCATGTAGAGAAATACTATGTGTGCAGCAGAGGTTGGATTTACTGGTGTGCACAGGGAAGGATGCCAGAATGGTTGTGCACATAGTAGTGATATCATGTTCAGTATGTAATGCACACGTGTTAAGGTTTTGTGCTCGATATGCTTGGGTGCGTAGTTGCATTGTGTTACTCTTGTGGTCTTAAGTTCTGTAAAAAGAGGAAAGTCCATGTGGTGTGACTCATCTTGGGATTGAGCATGTTATTTCATGTATTACCGCATAGACTAATGTTATAGAGTAGAATCTGGGCATTGGATTTCGGAGTAGCATTATTTAGTAGTAATTTCAGTAATGTTACATTTTGGTATCAGAGTAGTTTGGTAATGGGGATGTTACATTATGGCATCAGATTAGTTTGGTAATGTGAATGTTACAGATTGGTATCAAAGAAGTTTGGTAATGGGGATGTTACAATATGGTATCAAAGATATGGTTTCAACACTGAGCCTACATGTTCCAATTTTCTATTTAAGGAAAAATTTGGACCGATAGTGGTCGAATTTGGAGTTATAGCGCTTCCATGGTGTGCCTAAAATAAGAATGTGCAACTGTGTCCACTAAATTGGGGACATTGTGGGATGCAACACTGGAACTGCAGAGTAAAAAATAGTGCACATGTGTGTGTACTAAATATTGGGGTTGTGTGGAGAAAAATGTGTGGTGCATGCATAATACCAATACATGGTGTATATGTTGAATATCATAGACATCACACATTGTTATGTGTTCAATGCTAGTTCATGCATGGGCTTCATAAAAAAGGATTCTGGAAAAATGGTGCAGATTTTTCATGAAGTTATCTCATGAATCCGTCTAACAAATATTATTGTCTGCACATTTTGCAGAGTTAACAATGATTAGAGCAGGACATAGTCAGCACATAAAGTCAAAAAACATGGAATATGTGCAGATATATTTTAGTCATGATGATGAATTCATGGATTTTTATTGTAGTTTTGGTGTTGATGGTACATAATCCAAGGAGGAGTGCATTAACTTGGTAGAAACCATAAATGGACTGCAAAAGGATGTCCAAAGATATAAATATGATAATGAAAGGTTTATAAAATCCAAGGAGAAACAAGATGACTTCAACGTCAAATTGATGAAAAGATTGGTCAGAATAGAAAATAAAATGGATAAGGAGACAGATTTGAGTAGGTCAAGAAGTCGAAGGTCTCATGATGAGAAAACAAGTGAAGCAAGAAGTGTTGATAGGCATCATCTCCACTCACCAAAGAATTCATTTAGTAAATCATGTAGTAGCTCAATTCCATCTCCTATCAAAAAGAATAATAGAAGGACTCGGGTGGACGAGCTACAAGGAGAAATGAATAAGACCATGCCTCCTACCTTTGACGGTGAGCACAAGAAGGATGAAGATGTGAAGACATGGTTTCTAGGTATGAAGAACTACTTCCAATTGCATTATTATTTTGTGCAGGCAGAAGGGAGAATTTCCATCTATCAACTAAAATGAAAAGCATCAATGTGCTTGGATCAGTTCGTGCAAGTGCAACACATTGACGAGAAGAAGGCTACTTGAATAGAGTTCAAGAGGTATTTTCAAAAGAAATACTTAACCAAGCGATACTATGACAAGAAAATGAAAGATTTCTTTGAACTTAAGCTTGGAAGTATGATGATATATGAGTATGAAAGGATACTCTTAAAGTTGTTGAAATATGTCGCATTCATCAAGGATGAGCAAGTTAAAATTAAGAGGTACTTGAGTGGGCTTCCATCATTTATCAGTCACAAGATATAATATGATGACCCAAATACATTGGAGGGAACTATAAGGGACACTAAATGTCTTTATGATCATAAAAAGGGAAGACAAAATTTCTAAAAGGCTTGGGAAGACAAGATGAAAATCAAGGTGGAGCAGAAGAAGAAGGGGACTAAGCCACCATTTTTTAGAAACACTACACAAGGACAAACAACTCCCAAGGATCCTAGAATGACATAAACACTAGGGAAAAATCCAAGGAAACAACCTATTCAGTGTTGGGGTTGTGGAAGAGATCATATGTGCAAATATTTCCCTTAAAGAGGTGAAAAATAAAAGACTGTGCATAGTGTACATCAAGTTGCAACAATTGAAGATATGGGAAGAAATGTATCTAGGATTTATGCAACCCTAGATAAAAATCAAGTTGAGCTTCATTCGCACATGATTGAAGCGGAAGGTAATATTAATGACCAACCCATTGCTATTTTAATTGATTCATGAGCTATTCATAGTTATGTAGATCCTAAGATGGTGGAAAGATTCTAGTTACCAAGAAGCAAGCTTGGGAAATCTTGGTTGGTGCATTTATCTACAGGAGAAAAAATGAAAATTAATGAGATGGTTAAGGTATGTCCAATGGAAATGAATGGAAAACACATAAAAGTTGATTTGAATATCATACCTTTAGGCTTATATAATTTCCTAATTGGTAGGGACTGTTTGGACCAACATCATGTCGTTCTAAACTATTAAAATAAGGCATTTACTTTCTTGGATGAGGAAGGAAGGGCTCAGTGGAGTCCTTAGTCAAAATAGGCATGTGATATGATATGAATCAAGAAAGTTAAAAAGGAATGAAAGGCTCTATGATACTCATGATTTATAATTAGTAACCATAGTGCATGCCTTGAATATTTGGTGGAACTATATCATGGGTAAAGGATTTGAGTTGAGAACAGACCATAGTGGTTTGAAGTATCTATTTGGACATCCAAGTTTAAATGCCAGAAAAAGTAGGTGGTTAGAATTACTCAGTGAGTATGATTTTGACATAAAGCATATCAGAGGAAATGAGAACAAGGTGGTTGACGCACTCAATAGGAGGGTGCATGAGATGTGTGATGCAACCATTAGTATTTACAAATCATATTTTTGTGATGGAATTTTAGAAGTTTCCAAATTAGATCGGTGCTATGTGAACATAAAGGTGACTTTACATTAAGGTATGTTGCAGCATAATTTAGAAGGTTATGAGATTAAATAGGATGGAATCCTCATGTATAGGCACAAAGTCTATGTGTCGAATGATCAGGACTTAAAAATTCTATTATTGTCATAGGATCATAAGGTTCCTTATGAAGGACACCTAGGCTACTAGAAGAGAATTTTTGCAGTCAAAAAACAATACTATTGGCCAGGTATGAAAAAAGATGTTGTTAATTTTATTGCTAGATATATTGAATGTGAAAACGTCAAGGATGAGCACAGACATTTGGCTAGTTTGCTACAAAATTTTCCCATTCCTGAGTGGGAAGTTATGACCATGGATTTCATTACTAACCTACCTAGGACTACTAAGAAAAATGATTCTATTATGGTGGTGGTGGACAAGCTTACTAAAGCTTCCCATTTTATTCCAATAGAGTCAACACACAAGGAAGCCAACATTGTTGAAATATACATGCGATAAATTGCTAAGTTGCATGGTGTACCTAAGACAATTGTGTGTGACGGATATTCCAAGTTCACCTTGAAATTTTGGAAAGGGATATTCAAAGTATTTGGAACAAGTATGAACTTTAGAATGGCATATCACCCTAAGATAGATGGACATACAAAGAGGGTAAATCGGGTGATTGAAGATATGCTCAAGATATATGTGATCGTTAAACTATCAAAATGGGAAGAAGACCTTCACTTGGTAGAGTTTAATTACAACAATGGGTATCAATCATATTTATATATGGGCCCATTTGAGGCACTTTATGGAAAAAAGTGAAACACTCCAGTGAGTTGGGACAACCCAACAGACTGCGCAGTGGTTGGGCTAGATTTACTCCAAGAGATGGAAGAGAAGATGGTAAAGATAAGGTAGAATTTAAAGGTTTTCCAAGACAGGAAGAAAATATGCACAGATAAAGGTAGTTCCCATGGCGAGTTTAAAGTGGGAGACCATGTGTTATTAAAATTGAAAGCGAGACGCAGTTCCCTGAAGTTGGGAAATTGTTCTAAGTTGGGAGTGTGCTACTGTGGGCCATTTGAAATCATAGAGAGAATTGGTCATGTCGCATATATGCTTACATCCTGCATCCTTTTGTATTCATAATGTTTTTCATGTATCATTGCTTTAAAAGTACATGCATGATGCTAATCATATTATTGATTGGAATGTGATTCAAGTAGAGCTAGAAGGCGATTTTTGAGTGCAATCGTTTTGCATATTGGATCAGAAAATCAAACAAATCCAGATTCGAGCCATGGAGTTGGTAAAGGTCCAATGGATTTGGTATAGTCTTGAGGATGCAACTTGGGAACACGAGGATGCTATGCGGGCAGAATATCCATAGATTTTTGAAATTGTGTATGTACATGTGTATATGATGCACTAAGGACAATGCATGAATAAGAAGGAGGGGAATGTAATGTCCCTAATCCGACCCCTTTGTAATTGTACATATAGTATGGTGAGTCATTGGTAACAATTGTAAATCGAAATGTACATATATGATGGTGAGCCTATGGCACCAAGTTTTGGTGCTATGCACACCTAAGTAGTGCATGAAAATTGTTATCAAATAAATGGTCTACACATTTCATAGTGGTGTGCACACCTGGGTAAGTGCGTGTAGTTGCACATCAAAGGAAGGGTGCACAGATTTCATAGTGTTGTACACACTTGAGTAAGTGTGTGGGGATTACTTGGAAGTGCACATTGACCAGAGTTGTGTG
Organism: Picea abies; assembly: GCA_900067695.1. NCBI lineage: Eukaryota > Viridiplantae > Streptophyta > Pinopsida > Pinales > Pinaceae > Picea > Picea abies. Next base: position 20,040 of record CBVK0101999047.1, read on the forward strand.
TGTGTGTGTGTGTGTGTGTGTGTGTGTGTGTGTGTGTGGTGTGTGTGTGTGTGTGTAGTTGAGGTCAAAGCGCCTATGTGGTTATGAGGCTGGTGAGTCGAGATGAAAATAGGCCATTGTGCATATCTATGTAAAAGTAATCACACTCAATTTATTAATATTATCACATCGTTGTGTGCAGACAATTCAGACGAAAAGAGATGGGGGGCTAACTCCACCGAAAAAGGGAAAAGTTGGGGGGGGGGGNNAGGGGGGGGTCAAGTCCTAGGTAATATTTTATTAATATATCCGGTAAAGTGTAATTTGTGGATAATTATTTATTATAAGCTTTTGAGGGATGGGTGTAATGTCCTTGACCATCAACCCCACTATCATATAATGCTACTACGTGGAACATTCACATACATATATATATAACATGCATATTAAATCAAATTAATGCATTTAAAATATAATTAATGCCATCATACTGACTTAAATAGAATTAACAATAAATATCATTACAACGAAATACATGATAATATTACAAGCATCACATGCATGCATTTTAACTGAAATTAAACACATAATGATACTTATCTTCGAAACTGTATTAACCCCACCAACTACGTGTAGACATTCCATGAACCTCCCAGCCTTAGACCACATTTCTCATCACGCTCAGTAGTGGGTCACCCCCGAGCTGGGACTAAGCTCCACCCTGGGCAAGGGAATCCTATACTAGGCTAAGGTTACAGGAAAATTGCATAGAGCAACTGGAAGGATTCTCTCTAGGAGCCTTCTTACGCCCACTACTCACACACTCTCACTCCCCACATGCCTATTCCACCTAAGAGTATACACCTTCACAAGAACAGTCCATCGGTGCTTCACCTCCCTCTCTGGGTCTCGAAAACAGGCCGAATCAGGAATTATCAGAGCTCTATAGCTCATGTTGGACTCTCTCTGGGAGAAAACCACTTCCTAGCAGACTCTCTCACCTGGAGAAAGCTTCTCACAAGCCTAAAAACCTGCCTCTTCAACTACGGGCCTGACAACCCACTTCTTCAACCAGTTTCAGCCCAATTCCCGCAAGGTGAGGATAACAACAAAACAATTCCACTCATGAAAAACAAAAGGAAGCAACCCAAAGACAATTCAGGTATGGACTCAGCTCTGCAAGGGCGGATATGCTAGGCTCACAGGATACACAGGTGGCATGGCTCAATCCACAATTTTTCCACTGGTTTCAGGGTGCGTGACAAGGAATCCATATAGAGGTCAAACACAGACTCAATGGTTCAGACAGAGGATGTGTCATCTTCTCAAGAAAACATCACAGGTTGGCCTCACGATTTTAGGTTTCAGAGATGCGTGAGGTATGTAGAGATCAGGCGTAGAGGCCACACAGTTCAGACAATGGACACAAGAATGGAGGACAAACCTCCATCAAGGCTCAATTATTGGGTTAAATTGCATGTGCTTGGGCCGACACATGTCGCCCATGAAGCGTCATGCACTCCATCAAGTATGTGTTACCTTTTTCCAGAAACTTAGGATAAAAATATACCTTTCACACCACTTTGGAATAATAATAAATTATTATTCTCAAGGACTTAAGCCCCTAAGCTTAGCCCCTCTTTACAACCTTTCATCCCCCTTTCCCTTACTCACCTTGTGGAAGCTTATTCCCCCATCACTCTTTCTTCATGGTCGGTCTGCACGCAGCGATGTTTAATCTTTATTAATGTTCTTCATAATTACATATACAAAAGTAGGCTCTTGGCCTATAACACTTAGGTTCTCCAGCCTAATAAACACATAATCCCACTAGCTTATCAATACTCAGCTCACCAGCGTACAAAACATGATTAAAATTCATAATATAACTGGCGCACATCCTTGGGGTATTACAATCCTGTTGATGGGCAAAATCGACCGTCCATCAACTGGAAGAGTAGAACCGGTCCGGGGTTGTCTAATAACCCAAGCCGCTTGGAATGAACCACCCTGACAGGTTTAGTGGCTCCGTTAGCCGATCTAAGTTCCTAAGAAAACGAAAGAAAAACTATTCTAAACTAACTAAAAACAAAATAAAACAAACTAATAAACTAATCTAACTAAAACTAACTATTAAACAAACTAAACTAATATAACTAAAACTATATATATAATCTACTAACTACTACTATACTAACTCTAACTAATTTACTATCTAACTACTAACTGAAATAAAACTTATTCACAAAATATACAATATCTACAATTTACAGATTTAGATAAAACCTGAAAAACTCGTTTATATTTTTCCCTAAGAGAGCAAGAGATATTTTTTGTTGATTTTATAATTTTATGAACAAGGAATAACACAAAACTAACTAAAATAAATCACTAATCTAGACTACAAATGTATTTAACTAAAATGCTAATATTACACTAAACTAACAAAAAAAAATTATGAACTGACCTGAAAAAATGCTCCAGATTTGTCCTGTGTATGATGATCTTCTAAGCTAATCAGAGGGAGGAAACCCGCACTGAATAATCCAGAAGCTTGTCATAAATGATAGCTGCAGTGCTCTTTAATTTTATTTACAGGACAAACAAGACATAAAAATCACAACAATCATATGATTTATAAATCTTCACAATTAAGTAAACCTATATGCAAAGACTTATACAAAATAATTCAACTGATGAAGAAGAGAAATCTGTCATTCATAAACTAAACCAAGTAATTGTTGTATTTTTATGTAATAGAAGAAATTAGATATGGATGAAACATTAATGAATTCATATCATTCTGCAAAAGACTATGATAGCTAAAGTAGTCACTAATCTAATGCAAATTGATAAACATAAACATGAAACAAAAGATTGATATTATGAAAGCGAAACCTGTAGCAGAGCATCAACTTTTGTCTCAGTCTGTATTAGATATCCATAATCTTGGTTCTCCCACAAGTGAGGATCATCCTTATTACAAAAATAATAAGTATTTATAAGTTTTTCCACAGGGTAAAACCTCCTTGTGGAAGTTCTCAAAACTGTTTACATAAATCGGGGAAGATATCCCAATTTTAACTAAACTAGGAAACTACAATAAAACTAAACACACTAACATCCCTTAAACTACCCAGCATGTCCCATTCAATTCGAGTTTACCTGAAAAGGACCAAAAATGAACAAGTTAGAAGGATTCTTTATTAACAAAATAATAAAAATCTAATCCTATAGACTAGCTACAGAATCCTCTGATTCTGTAGCTGGTCTAAATAAGACACAGCATCAACATTAAAATCAATTGAAAATCTTTTAAGGAAGTAAATTCAATTACCATCGAACAGCTGTTTGAAAATGAATTATTTAATTTGAAATTATTATACCATTAGAAATTAAACAGGATCAAAATCATTCAACCAAATACAGAGATAGGTGTACTCTGTTTCTTGTTACCACAAAATCGAATGATCAGAATAATAATCAACAGTTATGAAATCGTTTGATATCCGATTGAAACCGATGTAATCAAAACAAATCATAAGTAATGGTTAAACATGAGATACGATCAAATCCAAACAAAATGGTTATCCAATCGTTATAGTTGTAACAACATAGCAAACGATTTACACCATAAGCGTATTAAACCAACACCGGCGTGTAACTATCCACAAACGAAATTGTAACAGGATCAATCAACAGAGTTCGTAACAGATGTCCGATCATTTGTCATTAGCCAAATGGACCGACAAGATCGATTTACCTTGATCAAAATTATGAATTATAACCGGATTTAACATATATATCAATCGTCAATCTGGATTTAACCAACTCGTTTTACAAATCAGAATCAAACAGAGCATTCATTTATGATACAAATCTAACACCATTCAAATTGGGCAAATCAATTGGCTGGGGTTTATCATAATTGTCACAAATCAAATCCATTCCATGATTTGGGCACAATTGCACAGACTTAAATGAAAGCATTGTTTTATAAAAACAGAGTCGTTCTTTCCAAATTAAATTTGAACAGAGTGGTATTCCTGATATTAGAAGATTACATGACATAACATATCGTAACAACCAAAATCATTGAAATCATTTACCAGTCACAGCATGCAAACCATAACGAAATCAAAACCAACATGATTGCACTCTAAATTGAGCGTGAAAAATGTCCTATTCAAAGTAAATACATAACAAATTCTATTGAAAGAAAACGATCAGTTTCATTAACTTAATAGAGCAAACCAACAATCAAATCCAAATGAAAACTATTCAAATCTAATAAAAATCTATCGATGGCTATATTGGGAATGGTCAACTTGTGTATTTAAAATGAAATTCCATCTATTTTAGAAAAGCAACACAATATACAGGATGAACACATTATGCGAAATCCATTTCGAAATACAAACAAAGCTATTCGAAGATCAAATTTCAAATACTACATTACTCATGGTGACTCACAAAACTAAAACAATTTCAAAATTCATACCTGTGAGCATATGACTTGGTCATGAGAATTTAGAGTTGATAACGGCTGTGGCTGATTCAACATTCTTGAAAAGGATGGAGCCTGTCGTCTTCTGCTTCTTATTAGCTGCATGGAGCTTGTCTCTTTGATTGGTCAACACTGCAATTTGATCTTCCAGTGATTGAATTTTTTATTGGAGTATGGGAACATCAATGTAGTATCATTCCAACCATAAATCACATTGGTCACAGGAGGGATGTTCGAGTTTCGTAAGAGCAGGTGAGGGTTTGGACATATGGCTGAGGGTTTCGTTAGGAAATTTAATACCAGGGTAGCTAGGATTATCTTTTAAGCAGGGGGGAAGATTCGTCACGAAATCATAAGGTGGTTCAGGGCATAAACCCTGGGAGTACGGGTACTCATCGGCTAAAAAGTGTTCTATGTCCGAGTCAGAATCCTCACTAAGGATTATAGGCTTTGACACAGCATAGGGTTTAGGTTTGTTGCTGGTCATCCTTGAAATGAGCCTAGCATTCTTTTTACCCTTGGCATTAGCAGTAGGGTTTGCCTTAGGTTTTCTGCTTATAGGCTTTTTAAGAGCCTCGACCTTCTTAGTTCCGATGTCTGGTAAGTCAATCGGAGGGTCAACCGAAGGCTTAGGGGCAGGCAAAAGGATATGAAAGGGCATGGGTGGTCCAGCCTTGACTTCACTCACCACAGGCTTGTCAACCTGTATAGGGTTCGGGTCCTCAAAACCATTTCGAGCAATGAAAGCTCTCCAACTATCATCATGCAAACTCAAGTGATAAACAATGATCAGTTTAATAAGCCCATGGTGGAATAGGCTGCTGTCAGCCTTTTGCCTTTTAAACCTTTTCGCCATTTTATATAAGATGCGCTGAAAGTAGAAAGGCATGTTTACTGGGTACCCTATAAAATTCATTAGCAATCGCAGGTGGTAGAGAAACACAAGTCCGTATCGACCTTCATAGGTCACGAACTGCTTGACTAGCATCAAAAGGTCATGCCATCATGGTTTGAGCATAGATATGGGCATACCTCTGTCACAAGAGGTGACTTTGCGTGAGAGAAACAACAGCAACCACATAACCTCTTCCTGTGGTAGGTAACCCTGTAGCAGAGCTGATAAATCCCTCTTCGATTTCTAATTGGATATCACCAACCTTGGCTCTACAACCATCGAAAGTCAAAGAAAATTGTTGTGCCACGCATAGGTTAAAGCCCTCGAATCTCTGCACGAAGGTGAGAAAACCGTTAGCCTCCAGGTCTTTTCGGGCATTTTCAAACATTAACAAGGATTGGTTGTCGTTTGTCTCGATCTGCACGACTGGTGCCATGAAGCCGAGCACATGGTAGGGTGAGGGTTTGTATCATAACACACACAGGAGCAGAGCTACCTGAGCTAACAGAAGTGAACGAGGATAAGGGATAGGCATAAATGCCATCGTGCGAAGGTGGTGGAGTCTATCTCTGCCATGCATAATATTTGTTACCAAAGTACAACGTCCAGTTATCATAGCTGTTCAACCCACTATAGCATAGTTCAAAAATCATGTTGCTTGGTTAACCAATGAAACAATGGTAAGTGTATAAACAACGCGTGCAGTCAAAACATTATGCCATAGTGTTTAAACCATCACATATAATTTGAAACCAAACTAAATGTTTTAACCATGCACCAACGTATCACTTATATCAATCATTTAACCAATGTGCCAATGGGTATTCATACAATCAACAGGCCAATAGTTATGAAAACATTTACATAGGGATTATATTAAAAGACATATATACAAAAAAAATAATCATAACCCCTATGCATTTTCATGAAATCAAAGGTCAAGTAGGTCAAAACATGCAAATCCAAATGCTAATGCCTTACAAACTTAATAAAACCAAATTATACAATCAATTGAAGCATGAGTACCGATCAAAGGATCTTGACAGTTGTATAATGATAAATAAAAGGTAAGCACAATAAGCATATCGACAAAGACATATTGACAGTTCAAATAATGGCTTCAATGCAAATTCGAAAAGAGAAATTTTCATGCTTACAGTCATGAAAACACAACGAAGACAAATGTGCAAATGTTGCAAAAATAAAGAATGTCGTTTATTTGAAAATTGCAACGAAAAATTGATGTTTGCAAAACATTGGTGTAGGCAGCTTATAAGACAATAGAAAAAATGAATTCGCTGCCAACAATGGCGACACACTGGTAGAAGTAGTTATCTCTGTCAAAAGGAGAAAAATTAGATCAAGACAGTGAAGATAATTTCAACTCAAAAATAACAACCAGAAAATCGTATAAACATAATGATTAACCAATTATTCCAGCACTGTTTCAAAAGATGAAGATTGATAACAATATTAAGATCAACAAGTCATGATTTTAAAGATAAAAATCTCCAATACTGTTGGCATAGCCACTGCTGCCAGCAGGCATCCATAGCCTCGACAGGGTTTCCATTTAACCTAATCTGACATTTGTATCCTGTTGAGAAATTCTGGATCAGAATAAAGGACTTTAAAGAGGTTTCCTTTTTTGCAAAATTTCATATACCCGACATTGCTTCGCTGCCAGCGGGCCTGTTCAGTACCCCGACGAAGTTGTCTTGGCACCATGCATGCATTTACCTGCTACCAGCAGACCTATTCAGCATCCCGACGGGTTTACAAGCACTTCCCACAGCTCTTGTTAATAATTGTATATATAGCTGAGCAGGGTGACGCTAAAAATCTTGATATTTTAACATATTTTTCAGACCTCATCATAATTTTTTTAGAACTATCCTTTATTTAGATCCAGAGATGTTTTTATTTGCAAAAACAGATTCCTAAGACAGGGAGACATCTTCTGAGTCATTCCTTTATGGAAAAGGGATAGCGTAAAAAGATAATAGATGATCATGACAAGCTTTGCTCAGAGATCAAAATCGACCATCTTCTTTCAAACAACAGACTTTTCCAACATAAATATTTAGAATTACCACTGATGTTTATATAAATTCTCTTAGCAGTTATTTCAGTGAAGGAATTTTCTTGGGTTTGCATAGTTCAGCATACATGTATGTGTGAAAGAAAACACCAACTGATAAATTCAAATAAAAAAAAAAAAAAAAAGCAAACAAAAACACAAACAAAAATAAAATATTTACACAATATACAAGGGTAGTTGTCAAGCAAAATATATTTTCAAGGCTTGGCCATTCACCGGATAGGTGTCAAGCTGCCCTTCAATATTTTTCAATCGAAAAGAACTAGCACCCAACGTTTTAGCAATTAAAAATGGTCCAAGCCATAAGTTTTGAAATTTCGTGTGTTCTCCCTTTCCCTCATGCGGTTTGTCCCACTTCAAGATGAGATCACCTACTTCAAAATTCCTATCAGAAGTAGAGTTAGAATCAAACCAGATTTTAACCAATTGTTGATGTTGATCTAACTTACGTTTAGCTTGGGCTCTTACTTCTTCTAGCTTCATCAAAGCGTTAATTCGGTTTTCTAGAGGGGGACAATCTTCTTCTAGAACTTTCTACGACAACTGAAGCGAAGGAAGAAGAATGTAAGGTGGCAAAATTGTTTCTCTGCCATAAACGAGAAAAAAGGGGGAGCTACCTATATAGCTTCCTTTGGTTTTACCCTATCGGCCCATAGTGCGTTCAGCAGCGCATTGTGCCAATTTTTGTGATTTTCAACCACGGTTCTCTTGATAATTATAATCAAGTTCTTATTTGTTGACTTTGCCAATCCGTTGCCCTGGGGGTAGTAACTAGTAGAATACTTCAGCTTAATTCCTTTTTCCAAAGAGAACTCGCTCATTTCAAGAGAAGAAAAGTATGAAGCGTTGTCAAAGACTAGATAGTCAGGGATACCAAAACGAGTGATAATATTAGAATTTAGAAAGGCAATTACCTGACTGGTGTTGACAGTTCTTAACCCTGCAGCTTCAGACCATCAAGTAAAGTAATCTGTGGCTGTCACAATAAACTTGTTTTGTTGCGAGGATGGAGGGTTAATTGGACCTATGATATCAAGGCCCCACTGTTGGAAAGGAGAATCTACTGAAACGGGTTGCAAGGGAAAGGCTGGTTTTTGTAACCGCCCTGATGCTTTCTGACAGATGATACATTTACGACACAAGGCATGGGCATCTCTAAAAAGCGTGGGCCAGTAATAACCGGCTCTTAGAACTTTATGAGCAGTGGTGTCACCACCAAAATGACCGCCAGCTTCTCCTGCGTGCAACTCTAGCAAGACTTTTTCTGCTTTGTCTTTTTCAAGACAACACATCAGTATGCCATCAAAATTTTGACAAAACAGTACACCAGTAACCAAATGAAAGGAGGCAGACTTTAACCTCAATGCTCTTCTCTTAGGGGGGTCTAAGTGACGAGGTGTTGACCCGTGTTCAAGACAAAACCTAATATCATCATACCAAGGACTAACAAGGTTTTGTGCGCAACTGATTAGGCTTTGATCGCTTTGTCCCAGGTTTGACATATCATTATCTTCTTGTTGTTCTGTTTCCGAATCAACAACCAACTTACATAACCCTTGGCCTCTCACAATCTGAGCTGGGGTGATTTCTAAGTCATACTCCTGCAAGGAGGTGACCCATTTAGCTCTCTTTTCTCCTAACTCCTTTTGCACTAACAAGTTTCTTACGGCTGGGTAGGGGACAACAACTTTCATCCTTGACTTCAAAAGATAGGACCGGAAGTGCTTAACTGCTTTGAAAACAGCATAGGCTTGCTAATAAACTGATGGATAGTTAAGTTCAACACCTTTGAAAACAGAGCTCATAAAGGTGATGGGTACTTCATGGTTCTCAGGATTCTTCTGAGTTAGGATGGCGGCATAGGAACAGTCAGAAGCAAAAGTATAGAGTGTAAAATCTTGAGAGAAGTCAGGGCTCATGAGAGACGGAGCGTCTATTATGGCCTTCTTTATTGCATTGAAAGCTTGATTTTTTGTGGGTCCCCAGTGATATTGGGTGTCTTTCTTAATCAAATTCTGTAAAGGCCTGACCATTTCGGAGAAACTGGGGACAAATCTCCTCACGAAGTTAATCTGGCCTAAGAAATACTGCATGGATTTTTTGGATGTAGGAGGGGGGAGTTTTGCGATGACTTGGGTCCTTTTGGGGTCAATAATCATCCCTTCACTAGACACAATGAATCCTAAGAGTTTACCCTATTCTACTGCAAAGATGGATTTTTTGGGGTTTAAGGAGATGTTGTATTTACGACATCACAGTAGAACGACTCGTAAGTGAGCTAGATGATCGTCTTTGTTTTTAGAATAAACAGTCACATCATCTAAGTAAACTATGACGAACTGATTGATTAAGCCTCGGAAAGCAATGTCCATTGCTCTCTGAAAGGTGGCACCAGCATTAATCAATCAAAAGGGCATTTTATGATAGGCATAAGTGCCCCACGGGGTACGGAAGGTAGTTTTGAGTTGGTCTGGTGGAGACATCAGGACTTGGTTGTATCCAGAGAAACCATCTAGTAGGGATAGCCTCTCGGAACTAGATACCTGTTGAAGGATCTGTTCCATGGGTGGGACAGGATAGTTGTCTTTGTCAGATGCTCTATTTAGGTTTCGAAAATCGACGCAGAGTCAAATTTCCCCATTTTTCTTCCGAACTGGGACAAGGTTGGAAACCCATTGAGTGTGCCTAATAGGAAAAATTATTTTAGCACTTAGGAGTTTATTCAATTCTTTTTGAATGATCGGTTCAAGTTTAGGGTGCATTTTCCTCATTTTCTGTTGAAAGGGTAAGGTTTGGGGTTTCATCGGGATGACATGTTGTATGATATTAGGATCGAAAGTTTTAAGATCATCATATGTCCATGCAAAGACATCCTTAAATTCTTTAAATAATTTAACAAATGCAACTTTTTCTTGTCGAGAACATCCCAAGCCTAGGTTAATGCACTGAGGGTTTTCATTAGTTCCTAAGTTCACTTTTTCATAAGACAATGAGGAACTATTGGTTTTACAGTTGACCATCATTTTAAATTTATCTTCAAAATCATAAAACTTCTCTAATCTAACTATAGATTTGGGTATGGAATTTACCATGTCCGACAGAGCTTCAGGAGTTTTCGGATCAGGTATTATTGTAAAATCATGCAAATTGTCATCGTGTGTGCGTTCATCTATCACCGCGCCTTGAAAGGTTTCTTCCATGTGTAGAAAGTTGATAATCTGCTGATCATTGTCAAATACTCTCCAGTTCGTGATATTGTTAGGAATAGATGGTTGAAGCAACAACTCAATGGAGAATGCGTCTGGAGACAAGCCTTCTACAGGAAGAAGTTTAGAAGCTACATTAGCCAATAGATCTGCTTCATCATTATTTAATCTAGGAATGGAATTGATATTGAAAGCAGAAAATTTATTCATTAAACTCCATACCTCAGACTGGTAGCTCTTGAGATGCGGAGAGAGACAGTGGATAGAATCTCTTACCTATCTAACCACTATTTTAGAGTCGCCAAATACAACCAGGTTTTGAATGTTCATATCTAGAGCTTTTCTGAGACCTTGCAGTAAAGCCTCATATTTTGCAATATTATTAGTACATTCAAATTCTAGTCTACATGCAATTAATGTCTTGTTACCTGTCGGATCGATAATGATGTAGCCTGCACCAGCTCCTTCTTTAGACTTAGACCCGTTGAAACACAGAGACCAAATTTGATTTCCATCAGGTATATGGGACTGTTGTATAGAAGCTGTTGGTTGCATATATGCTACAAACTCGGACTGTTGTTCTGGATTGATGATAGGTGAAGCCTCGGCCATGAAATTGCCGAAGAAGGTGTCCATCCCTTGGACTTCGGGTGAATCAACAGAAGGTGTATATGGTTCGTTAGGATCGTTCAGATCTGTGACCATGAACTTAAGGTAACGTTCACAATTTACCCTGATCTTGTTAGGCTTGCCGTTCTCTGGAAGCCATAAGTGGGACCAGTCTGTCACGAAGTAACCATGTAGCTGCTTCGACTAGTCCTTGCTTAAAAATAGACCATACACTTCTGGAATATCCACAACAATTATGTCAATAACCCGATGAACCTTGGGGTTAGACGATAATCTAATAAGTACCTTTTTTAGTTCGCCTATAACTTTAACATTGGTTCGATCAAGTTGTATGATTTTTAAAGTAGATGGTTCCACTTCAGCATTAATCTTCTGGCAAACAGACCAAGGCATCACATTGGATGACGCCCCTGAGTCCACCATACAATTATGCACGTTTCTATTGAAAATTTCAAAAGTTAACCAGAAAGGAGGTATATTTTTGCGAGTACTAAGAGTAGTAGCTTGTGGCTTATTACTAGCAGTTTCTAAAGATACTTTATCTACATTATTTACATTATTTACATTACTTACAGGAACTATAGGAAGGCTTCCTTTATCTTGAGGATTAGGATTATTTTTGGTGGATGTCTTCTGCGGAACTTTGTTTTGCACAACCTTGTTACCATTAGAATTACCATTTCTATCGTTCTCCGAAATATTTTGCAACATTTTTTGAAGAAGAAATGGAAACTTCAATAACTCATAAATAGAAATGTTAGCCCTTAAATTTTTAAGATCTTCAACAACATCATAATCTAAGTTGGGGTTCACATTGCTTTGTTTAGTCTCATCTGATTTAGATTGCTTTGGAGGCGAAGTTGTAGTGTTTTCGGAAGAAGGTTTATTTGTTGTCTTACTCCTGGTATTATAAGGATGAACTGTCTCGAAGTTAGCTTGAAAGATGCTATTCGAGAAGCGTCCAAAAATGTTTGGAGAAGACTCTTCTTCTTGAGTGGTTTCTTGTTCAAATACCACATGAGGGATGTCAGGGGGCATCAAGTTATCTTGGGCCTCTAGAATTGTTTGAAGGGCACATTGTAGGCTTTCTATATTTAGGCCTTCGGTGGTTGGATTAGGTCGGTTGGTAGGAAAAGGCTTCTGGAATGGAGGTTTGTAGGGTCCTTTACTCGAGGAAGCTTCTTCTGCTGACCTTTTTAAGTCTATAACTTGATTTGACAGTTTTTGAACAACTTTAGTTAAGTTTTCCAAATCAGAGTTTTCAGGTTGAGTTTTACTTGGAGTGGGTCTGGGGAGAATTTCAATCTTCTTTTTGGAAGAAGAACTAGTCTCAGTTTCGTTGCTAGAAGAGTCTTTAATACTAAGTATGTCTTTTTCAATCTGGCTGGCCTCCTCGAAGGCCTCTAACAACATGGATTTCTTAGATCGTTTAACCCAAATAGCTATATTTTGATGTAAGGCTTTAGTGTAGTAAGCTATTATAAGACTCTCGGCAGGCATGGAATCCACAGGGATTTGGTTTTTAAGTGTTAAGAATCTTTGATTAAAGTCTTTAACTTTTTATTTTGGGTTCATTCTTAAGCTATAAAGGTCCATGACTAGGACTTCTGGAGGTTTACCGTCTCTGAACTTTTCCAAAAAGCATGACTCGAACTTTTCCCAAGACACGATGGTGTGGGGTTGTTGGGAAAAGTACCATGTGGATGCATTGCCCTCAAAGTTATAAGGGAACAACCTACAGACAACGTCTTCATGTTCGACATTATGGAGTCTAATGGCTAACATAAAATTTTTAATGTGATCTTCAGCGATTTGTTTTGAGTCGGGGTCAAATTTGGGAAGCCATTTCTCTGGGTGTTTAGGTAGAGGGTGCTGAGCTCCAGGTACAGCTACAACATCTTGATCAAGCCAGGGTCTACCAGGGTTGTTCTGATTTTCCATTGGGGTAGTGGGTGTGGAAGGCTGAGAAGGGGAATCGCCTTCGTTAGAGGAATCTCCTTCAGAAGAGGAAGGAGATGATGGAGGTCGTGAAGGGGGTATCCTGGATCCTCCTGCAGCAGGATTTAAGATTGGATCTGTGGGATTCACGGTGAGGTTAGTGTCTCCTAATTGTTCTCTGATATCAGAGAAGTCCAAAGGTTGACCCCACGAACGGTTTGGTTTCCTAAGATGAGCTAAGGCACTATGTGTTTTTATAAGAGATTGATGGGCAATCTCTTGTATGTCACCACTTGAAGGATTAGGGGTTGTTGGCTCAACTGTGATTTTTGGATCGTCGGTTGAAGTAGCTGCTGTTTGAGGGGGAATATTATCATTTGAATGGCTTCTAGTCACTATAGGTGAGTGATTAGGGGGGGGAGGAGCCTTGCGACCGCCTTGTGCCATTAATTAAGTCCATGCCCTCCTTCTAGCGTCATTTGTTGACAGGCAAAATCAACCGTCCATCAACTGGAAGAGTGGAACCGGTAAGGGTTGTCTAATAACCCAAGCCATTTGGAATGAACCACCCTGACGGGTTTAGAGGCTCCGTTAGCCGATCTAAGGTCCTAAGAAAACAAAAGAAAAACTATTCTAAACTAACTAAAAACAAAATAAAACAAAGTAATAAACTAACCTAACTAAAACTAACTATTAAACAAACTAAACTAATATAACTAAAACTAT
>CBVK0101999050.1:0-10281 GCA_900067695.1 Picea abies
GGTGGACAACTCTCATCCCTATCTTCAATCATAAGGCCTAGGACAATAGTTGGTTGAGTATATTGAATGTTGAGGATATCAGCAGAGTCAGAAGTGCATCTAGGATCAAGGGTGCTCAAAATGTTTTTCTTAAATGACTCGTTTTTCATCAGCTCAACTAGAGGGATTGGAATTTTAATTTTTTGGATTTCTGCTTCAAGTTTAAATGATAATGATGACTTGTCAGATGTTTTTACCTCATGGGATGGTGCTTTTAATGCAATATGTGGTTCCTTTAAGTTATGTTGATCTTGATTCTGTTGCTTGGCAAGTACAAGGTTTTTCTTTTGAGGAGGAGGTGTAGTACTCTGTTTTGCAGCAGTTGACTTAGATCTGAGATTGTATCTATTTTTCTCATCTGCCTAAAATACACCATTTTCTCATCTGCCTAAAAGTGGCTTTGTGTTGTGTATTGAATAATTGGACAATGAAGTATGGCTTCAAAGAAGGAGAAATAAAAGAAGTTTAATATAACAATGTTTGCACCTTGTCACCCTTGGTGCTCTGTGTAGATTCTCCTAGAGGACCTCGTAGGCCTTTCTGTATCCACTCTATCGATATCCTATCTACCTACACAAACAACCACATGTATATTTTGTACAACCGAAAATTTCAAAAATGGGGTAGCTTGGTTCTACACTCATCTACGTGGGCTTATTCCATAGTTGCGCATAATCGTATGATTTTCCCATAGTTGAGATTATTACAATTTTTTACATGCAATTATAATTCCAATGCCTCTACCAAGAAAGTAGGTGACCATCTCATAATCCTTCTTCTTTAAGTTGATGACCTTATGCTTACTGGTAGTGACCTTAATCTTTTAAACCAAGTGAAGTCAAGCCTTAATTAGAAGTTTGAAATGACGCACCTTGGTCGAGTGAGAAACAAATATGACTATATAACAACTTTGTGATATGAATTAGTAGTGTTTATTACGTATAAGTAATTCAGTTTTAGTGGTATAATTTATTAACATTCTTAAACATTTTGGTCATCCAAATTAGGATTTTTAATGTTGAATCTGCCCATATAGTAGTGTATGCATGGAAATGTCAATATGATGTTCATTGAAACATGGTGTCCCATGAGCTTCATGATGACATTTGACATGTCTCATTAAATATTGACGTTTTCATCGTGTACTTTTAACCAGTGTTTGAGTTGTACATTTAATATTTAATTAGTGTCATACCTACACCTTATAATTCAAAGTGACCAAATTGATATATGATACTCCCTTGTTTGTGGAATAAAGAACCACAGAATGAGTTGAATGATTATAAGTCTATGTATGTGTACATACCCTACCCACTTCTAAATTTGAACTTGTGACCTCTAAGGAGGAAATAAATGATGTGTTTAAATGAATATTCCAACATATACAAAATGTAAGTTGCCATTTATTCAACTTCAACTCTAATTGTGTATAACTATCTTTAATTAATTATATAAAATATAAAAATAAAAAATTATAAAATAAGACTATACATTCAAACATAAATTTTAGTTATTGGTAGTATTATATAAGTTATATTATACATTAGTTTTAATATATATTAATATGTGTTTTATTTATTGATGCTATTATATAAGTTATATTATATTAGAGACATTATTTTTAATATATAATAATTATAATATATATTAGCTACAATATATGCAATAACTTATAAAAAAACATTAGTTATACTATGTTAAAAAAAAACAAGAAAAGAGTGTTGTTTTATTATGCCATGTTATAGAGGCCATGATCCCCTCGAACTAGTGGAAAGGGGTTTTATTATATAAGTTATATTATATCAGACACATTATTTTTAATATATAATAATTATAATATATATTAGCTACAATATATGCAATAACTTTTAAAAAACATTAGTTATACTATGTAAAAAAAACAAACAAAGTGTGTCGTTTCATTATGCCATGTTATGGAGGCCATGATCCCCTCGAACTAGTGGAAAGGAGTTTTTTTTGCACTAAGGTGCAAAAAATTCAAGGATTTTCATAAAGGATATCAAAATCTTTGACATCTTCTACAAAGATTAGGAGTTGTGATGTGTACATTGGAATGCATGGAAAAATACATTTGTTCTTCGCTTCACCAAATGGAAATGGATTTGCACAAAACTAAAGATTATGGCAATTGTTTACTTTGTTATAGAAAGGGCTTGGGACACAAATATATTGTCAAACAAACGGTCAAGATAATCTTATCTGGCTTGGGACACAAATAAATATATTTCCAAACAAATGATCAAGATCATCTTATCTAGCTTGGGACACAAATATATTGCCAAACAAATGGCCAGTATCATCTTATCTCAAGATCGACGGTTATTGTCACTTTGACCAAAAGGTATGGGGCCTGATAGGTCATCCCAGGCTCCAGGATGGTGACTACACATGGAGTCCAAGATCCTAGAGCCCCCACCATACCCTTGCACTTCCCATCGAATAACTATAGTGAGGCCAGTACATATAAACTCATAAAACCTTTTACATGTTCCCAATGTAGGATAAATCCCAATAGATGAGTCAATCGCCACCCTCGATAAATCCCAATAGATGATTCGATATCCCCCACCTAGGAAGATATAAAATGTGGCGTTGTGTTGTGTATTGAATAATTGGACAATGAAGTATGGCTTGTGGACTTATTTGGTAGATAGTAAGTGGTGCCAAATTAACAAAGGAATCTATAAAACGTGGCTTTGTGTTGTGTATTGAATAATTGGACAATGAATTATGGATTGTGGACTTATTTGGTAGACATTAAGTGGATTAGGATTATAGTTAGAATAATTGAGCACACACCGCCCCTTTTTTTGCCAAATTAACAAATAAAAAAATATTTTTTTAATTTGAAAATATAGGAATTTATAAAAAGTCATGATCTAGGGAAAATGACAATTTATAATTTATTTGCAATGCAGGTCATAGCCCATAGATCATACGAATTTTGGACAAAAGAAATCAATGAGAACTTGTCAAGGTTCAATGGAGCATGTGTGCGATTGAGCCTACGTGCACTCAAGATCATCCATTTTTGCTTTGGGTGCACTCTGGTGTGGGTTTGGTTCAGCTTGGGTTCTCTGACTTGCATGTGTCTATGTTGGCTTTCCCCCCCTCAACTGCGTGGGTGCGTCAGTTTTTTCTTGTACCCTCTCATGTGTGTGCATTCCTTCGACTTGGCTTCATCAATATCAAGTGGTTGCATCTATCGAAGGGGTGTCTCTTCCCTCCTTGCATTTCTCGTGATTTGATTTGTTCTACGAAATGCATGGCCTTGGATCTTGAGTGCATGCAGGCCCAGTCAGATGCACACACGATCCATAGTGCACCAAAATCCAAAGAAGATGCTCTTGAGTGCATGTAGGCATAGTTGGACGCACGCACACATGAGAGTGCACCCAAATCCGAATAGACACTCAGGAGTGCACGCAGGCCCAGTCAGACGCACACATGCACAATAGTGCACCCAAATCCAAAACTGACGCTTCTGAGTGCATGCAGGCCCAGTCGGATGCACGCACACACCAAAGTGCAACTAAACATTTAAACCTTCACCTTGTTGATTACCAACCTCTATTTCAAACCACTTCTCCACAAGTAGATCCCTCAAACTCTAAGGCTTAATCTATCCCTAAAATCATTGCTCCTAATCCTTTAACCTCCAAGGATTAAGCTAGCCCTAAAACCACTACTCCTAATCCATTAACCTCTAACCTCCTAATAGAATCCATTTTCATCGATATCAGCCCACCCTTTTCAACATGTAATCCATGTACGACACAAAGGTATGACACATAGAAGTGGACTTTGAGTTGACTCGAAGTTGATTCAAAAAGTGAGACAAAATTTAATGGGGAGGATGCCTCTATATCTGCTAAAAATCATGTTGAAACCATCTTACACATCTAGAGATCTTGGATATGTTTATCAGCCTAAAAAATCTAATCTAGACCAAACTAAGACTGCAACAAATACCTTAGCTTCTTCTTCACAAAAACTTTGTAATTAGCTTCTATGGTAATTCCTTGAACAAATTAATATTATATATATATATATAGCTTCTACTTCACAAAAAAAAAATTAATTAGCTTTTGTGGTAATTCTTCTTCACAAAATTTTGTAATTAGCTTCTATGGTAATTCCTTGAACAAATTACTATTATATATATATAATGGCTATTTCTATTATATATATATAAACAAATTAAAATAAAAATAAAAAATATATATCAATATAAATATCAAATATAACATTATATGAATTTAAACATAAAAAATTAAAACAAAAAAGCAAATAAAAAAATAAAAAAAACACAAATGCCTAATCTCGTGGGGAATTTGGATTTCAACTTTTGTGAACCTTCTTTAGCATTTGCAAGGAAACTCATGGCAAGGGATTTGCAGGTGGCAGCAAGAATTGTTTTTGTAAGCCTTCTTCAGCATTCACAGGGGAACTCGTGGTGAGGGATTTGCAGGTGGCAGTGAGAATTGTTGTTGGTGGAGCAGAAAGCCATCGTGGAACCTCGATTCAATGTCATGAGCCATCATAGGCACTCATGAGCCTTCTTTAGCATTCGCAGGGGAACTCATGGCGAGGGATTTGCAGGTGGCGGAGAGAATTTTTGTTGGTGGAGCAGAAAACGGAAAGATTTCATCGGAGGCCTTAATATGTCTGGGGTAAGTTTAGGAGGCCTACAAATAGTTATCTAGGTTGAAATAGGGCTGCAATGTAATATTCCAGATCTGCAAAATGTAAACTAATGTTTAGTTGATTCATTCCTTCTAAATTTTTTGGTGTCATAAAACCCAAGCCTAGATTTGAAGGAAAACCAAGTTTCCTTCTCTCCTTGAGGGAGTATAATAGGAAGCCAACCTTCCATGTGTCCAAAATTTATCCATTTCTTTTGCATCAGTGGTCATATGATTTTTTTCTAAGCCCACCATGCAACCACCCAAATTCATCTTAATCCAACCTAATCTCTATGTGGGGTGTGCTCTCCATCGATAAGAATAGTAGCTAGCTATGAAGAAATGAGGATCACTACACCTCTGCTTCTTCATCGTGGGTATAAGTTAATAGGGTCGAAAGAAGAGAGGTGTAGTTTAAAACTATTAAAAAGGAAGCCAAACACCCTAACGTTTTACAAATTGAGTATATCAATGAAGGGGTCTTAATCTCTCATCCTATCTTCTTTACTTAACTTTCAATGTTTTGCTTTCACTTCTTACTCTGGGTTCTCTCTTTTATCTAGAACTTGTAATCTTCTTTCTCTTATTGCTTTGTTTCCTTTTATTATGGGTCTATAAATAGAATAAGAAGGATGATGATGTTAATATATGTTGTGCTAAGAAGGGATGCTCTTGTTATTAAGGGTTTGTCAACACTTACACAAGGAAAATTTAATATGACAGTGTGCATACAGGCATTTTCAATTTTGATTTAAAAGGTATATGAAACTGTGATAAAATTAAACATATGTAGAGCCTATCCTTTCCATAAAAGTGGATGGAACACTCTCCCAACAAAGTGAGTTTAGCACGAAGGGAGTTTAGGTGACAGTGAGTTCAAGTATCACTTCATTAAACATATTCCCCAACACATGACTCTAATGAAATTTGGGGTTGTAGAGGCATTTCATCAACCTATGTGGCTGCCTATTATTTGACATTCATCACATATGCTAATGTATTCTCTAGCATCCTTATGAAGGGTTGGCCAACAGTATCATGCTTGTAGAACTTTGAGATTTTTTTTCGACTGCAGAATGTAATCCATTATGTTCATTATTCCATGCCCCAAGCACATCATAGATAATATTCTCTTAGGCATCAATGAAGCACATGATCAAGTCCCATTTTGAATAGATGACCCTAAATCTAGTTGTATGGAGCAGTTTTCCTTGTGTTTTTGTAGTGTTCATTATGGGAGAAGTTTTATGAAAACTTGCTAAAGACGAGGTAAACTTCAATATCAACAAACCACAAGGTTTGCAAGGAAACTGCAAACAAGTATTCATCAAGAAAAGTGTCATCCACTGATCCTTTTTCATAAATATCATCCACTAAGCATTTTTATTATCATCCACTAGAAATGCAGTCTTAGTTGGCTATAAAGAGATAAGTGTGACAGTCATTTGTATGCTTCTTGTTGATGAAAGTTACATTGAAGCATAGTCATTATTTACACACATATTGTTGTTGGGATTTACACGTAATCTTTAGATTTGACTTGTCTCAAATTAATACATACTTTGACATTCATAATATAGAAATCAATACATGTTTGGGCGGTCATTTACATTCCTCGCTTGCTAGAAATTACATCTTGAACAGTCATTTTTTACATATATATTATTGTTGGGAATTACACACAAGCTTGATCTTTGACTTGTATTAATTATACATTGAAGTGGTAACAATACAAGCTTGATTGGACAGTCATTTATATGCTGGAAAGAACTCTTTGCACAATCATCTTTCATGCATCCTTGAGCTGGAAATTACACTGAATGAAGTGTTATTATGTTCTCTTGATTACACCTTGGAGAAGTAGCATTTGAATTACATTCTTGGGCAGTCATTAGTGATACTTTATTACTGGAAATCATTTACATATTGACAGTCTTTGTACTTTAAATATACCATTGTCTTTGTTGTTATATTCTTGTTTCTCATGCACCATTGTTAACGTAACTATCTTGAATAGTGAAATCATCTATTGTTTCATATAAGAGTTTGTCCTTTCCTTCAAGTTGTGTTAGCACTTATACTTGTTGCAAGGACACTTTTACTTTTTCATATAACTTCTATCTTTCATTTTCATTGAAACTTGTCACTTGACCCATCTTTAGATGAGGCCTTAGCACCCTTGGGATACCATTCATTAATTCTAAAGAATTTATATTGTTGAGTATCCTACAACAATTCATTAATTCTAAAGAATCTATCTTGTTGAGTATCCACTAAGCCTTTTTAGTATCATCAAGAAAAGTGACATCCACTAAGCCTTTTTAGTATCATAGACCCTAAATATCCTCACTAAGGCTGCATTTCCTTTATCACCCTATCTACATCAATTGCCAAGCCTAATGTTGGGAATTTAGTGCCTCTTTCTACCCTAACGAATTTCATACACCTCTCATTCACTTGATTATACAAAGGTGTATGAAAATGAGAGGTACAAATGGATGTCATAAGAAGAGTAAAGACCCTCAATTTATGAAGAAGCCAATTTCATAAAAGATACCTTATTATAACAAGCCAATTAGGGAAGTATTGAACAAAGTGTCAAGAATTACGAAAGCCTTGTTGAACTCTTAATGTTCCTTAAGAGCATGTTTTGATATATCCATTGTCTGAAAGAAAATAAGAAGTAAATGAATGTATAACACAAGTTCTAATAGTGCTAAGTATGGAATTGATTTTGGATTCAAGAATGGACTATATTATAATATTTGTCATTCAACCTTGCTTAGAAGAGGAAGTTCAACGATTGGGTGCCTTTGAGGGTCACCAAGTGTTGGAGTTACTTCACACACACCTAGGATTTATTTTTCCTAAGATTTTTCCTTGTTTATTAGTCATAATTAGTCATTATCCAGTCTCCTATATTTTAGGGGAGAATATTCCACCTAGAGAATAGTCTCTTCCAGTTGACACTTCACTTTGACTAGTTGAGTTGAGTTTAGATGTTGCATTGGTTTTGTCACAATGCAACATTGGGATCATCACCATGATAATTCAACCTTTCCTTGGTATCATCACTAGACTAATGCATTACCCTTGATTCCCTGAGTTAGCTCCTCACTACTCTTTCTTCAGTCAGTTAACTGAAGACTAATTGACTAGTTAACTCAACTAGGTGGCAGTTCACTCTCGTAACTGCCTCAGAGACTAGACTAGGTGGCAGTTCACTCCCGTAACTCTTCGTGTGTGTCTAGATCACTCTATACCACCACTATGCCTCATTGGTTCTCCTCCATTGTGCACTCATTGAATTATACAAAGTATATCATGTGTAAATTATTCATTATTCATAACGGTTAATGAGAATTCTTCCATTATTTTCTCTCCTTCTTCTTATTTCTCAAATTCTCTCTACAAATGTGTGTATTATTTTTTATATAGATCTACTATATGTAGGTTCAACACATTTACATGGTATCAGAGTTTATGGACTGCTAATCAAAAGCTACACCAAAATTTTTGCAGGTACAAAAGATTGAAGACAGTGGAAAGATGGATTTCCAAAAAGAATTCATTCTTACACCTTACAACTATTTTGCATGGAAGGAGAAAATAGCCATAAATCTCTGAACCAGATGGTTGTACAGGTTAAACTTGAATATAGATACAGAACTGACATCATCCATAGAAAAATCCAAGTACTTAAATCACGTGGATGAGGCACTCAGAACAATTTGCAGTCTTATTTCTCTCGATCTCCTTTTTCACATATCTTCATGTAAGACTCCCAATGAAGCCTGGAACACCTTGGAAGTGATATTTGGAAAACAAGATGAGATGAGCGGACACATGGTGGAGGTGGATCTACTCACATTGGATCCAAAAATCTTCAATAATATCCAAGACTTCTTTACAAAATTCAAGGATTTACTGTTGCAACTCAAAGCTTGCGGGGTTGATAAATCGAAGGAGGAGAAACAAATGGTTCTCACCATTCTCTCCAATCTTGGTACTAAATTATCTTTATTCATATCCACATTCCATACTTTCAGATTAGCCTCTGGAGCCACCTAGAAGATTCCTTCTCTTGAGGACTTTATCGAATCCCTGACACAAGAGGAAACCAAGCTCATCAACATGGGCACAATCAAAGGCCCAAGGGCACATGCACTCACTGTGCATGATGGCATCCAAAAATATCAATAATATAAATATAAAGATAAATGGAAAGCTCATGCACATCAAAAGAAGGAAGGGTACACAAAACCCTTCATCGATGCCTCCAAATCCAAAGGGGAAAAGGGAAGAAAAGGGGATAAATGTACATACTCTCACAAAGGATTCCATTCTGAATCTACATGCATGAAAAAAAAAATAGATCTGATGTCTCACATACTTCAAAAAAACAACCTTGGATATCACATCCCCTAGGGTGCCAAGAAGAAGAAGCTAGAATATCATAATTCTAAGAAAGGCAATTCTAGCCATGCCTTGGTTTCCATCAACTCCTATCTCGATGCTTGTATCATAGATTCAAGAGCATCACATCACATGGATGCCTCAAAAGAGGTATATTCTTCTTTGGATGCATGCAAAGGTCCTCCTATTCTGATGGGGGACAACTCTTATGTCGAAGTCACTGGCAAAGGAAGGATTGAACTCACCAATGGAAGCTTCGAGAATGTGTTACACGTTTCCAAACTTTCTATCAACCTTCTCTCCATGTATCAGATGAAGAATTCTGGCACCAGAAAGAAAGTCATATTTACACCCAATTTCATGGACATCTACGACATGCAAACCAACTCTAGGGTTGCTACCGGTGAGGTAAATTATCAGTCTAGATTAAATACATTTTTTGAATTCATTGAACCTGATTCTACTTTATTGCTTACTCATGCTGATGAAAGTAGTAGGATATGGCACGAAAGGTTTGGACATTTGAATTTTAGATACGTGCAACAAATTAGCAAGCAAATATTGGTTTATGGTATACTAGACATCCATTTTTCCAAGGGAGTGTGTCAGGGATGTGTTCTCGGAAAACACCCTCAAGAAAAGTTCGACAAAGGAAAGTCTCAACGAGCTTCCGCACCTTTATATCTGATCCACAGTGACCTTATGGGTCCTTTTCCACATCCATCCATCATAAAAGAGAGGTTTGTTCTCATTTTTGTTGATGATTTCTCATGTTTTACATGGATCTACTTTCTCATGAAAAAATATGAGGTCTTTCAACACCTCAAAGATTTCAAAGCCTTGGTTAAGACACAGTCCAGAAAGAAGATCAAAGTTCTCCAAACTGATAATGGGGGAGAGTATGTAAATCATGAGATCCATAATATTTTCCATGAGGTAGGGATTCATTTGCAGCACACAGTTCCCTATACTCCACAGCAAAATGGAGTTGTTGAGCAGAAAAACAGATCTCTAAAGGAGATGGCATCTTGCATTGTTAAGAACCAAACATCAATATATCATGGAAAAACCTCAGGAAAAGTACTCAACACCTTGAAACTGAGATAATTTCAGATAATAA
>CBVK0101999054.1:0-21577 GCA_900067695.1 Picea abies
GTAGGATTTACTTAATGAGGTGAATATTAGGTCTTGGATAGACAGTCTAGCCTACCTCATGCACACTCATCACCATTTATTTCAAATTTCTATGACCAGAAGTTTTTTATTTTTAAAACACATAATAAAATATAATTTCAAAATTTTGATTTTGAAATATTTATATACTCAATATGTGTGTGTTTTATAAAATTAAATTTTGAAATATTTATATACTCTATATGTGTGTGTGTTTTATAAAATTTTTGACCCAAAAAGTAACAAAAGGTGAAACCTCATAACCATTTGGTAGACTTTTGATAAAAATTTGATATGTTGCTACACATACCTGGAGGAAAAGGATCACGTGCTTTTGGCAAAAAAGATCAATAGAAATTCATCAAGACTCGATGGGGATTTTGGAGGTTATAGAAACCTGGTGAAAGACCTGAAGATTAAGAAAATATAGCACTCATATGCCCAAGTGTTATAGAAACCTGGTGAAAGACCTGAAGATTAAGAAAATCTAGCACTCATATGCACTCATATGCCCTAGTGAAATGAAACTAAAGGAGTTGTTGGACCTAGGACTCATATGCCCAAGTGTATCACCTTGGGGTGTGCCTATTATTTTCATAAGAAACAAGGATGGGTCATGGAAACTCTGTATTGACTACCATCAATTGAACAAGGCAATGATCAAGAACCAATATCCATTGCCATGGATTGACAGTTTGTTTGATCAGATGAAAGGCGTGAAGATGTTTTCAAAGATGGACTTGAGATTAGGGTATCACCAATTATGGATCAAGGAGGATGACATCCCTAAGACCACCTTTAGGATGAGGTTTGGAGATTATGAGTTTATTGCATTACCGTTTAGACTGAAAAACGCCCTAGGGGTATTTATGAGTTTGATGAACAAGGTGTTCTGTGAATACTTGGACAAGTTTGTCCAAGTATTCATTGACGATATCTTGATATATTATTGGATGATGGAGGAGCATGACGAACACTTTCTATTGGTACTACAGTTTCTATGAGGGAACAAATTGTTTGGGAAGCTCTTGAAATGCTCATTTTATTAATCGAAGATTAATTACTTAGGGCATTTCATCTTTGACAAAGGTATCGTTGTGGATCCAGCAAAGGTCGAGGATATCATGGAATGGCCTATGCCGATGAATGTCCGAAAAGTGCGTAGCTTCGTGGGTTTAGAAGGATACTATGGATGGTTCGTTGAAGGTTTTTCAAAGATAGAAGATTTGATTATGGAATTGCAGAAAAAGAAAAAGAAGTTTGTTTGGACTGAGAAATGTGCGGAATCATTTCAGAGGCTCAGGGACCTATTGATGACAACGCCAATACTAAAGGTCCCTAACATGGATGAGGAATTCTTGGTATGAATTGACACATATAAGTAAGGCTTAGGCAAAGTCTTGATGCAAGACGGTCATGTGATCGCTTACATCTCAAGAAAGTTGAGAAGGTGTGAGGAGAACTATGCGATGCATGATTTGGAGTTGTTAGCCATTGTATATTCCTTGAGAGTTTGGGGACACTACCTTATTGGAAGAAAATTCGAACTAAAATAGACCAATGTGGTTTACATCAGATTTTTATGCAAAGCCACTTGAACACATGACAAAGGCGTTGGTTGGAATTGCTTAGTGAGTATGATTTGAAGATTAATTACATAAAAGGAACAACGAACATAGTGGTTTATGCGTTGAGTTAGAGACCATGCATATTTTCGGTGATGCCTCTTTAGACGAATCTACGTGAAATGATTCTAAATTTACATCACAACGATGAATCGTATAAGGAGGTCCAGGATTTTATCAGACAAAACACAATGATGGTACAAAAATTTGAGGGATTTACTGTGGACAACGACAAATTATTGAGATTTAATAATCAGATTTGTGTACCACCCAACAATGAGTTGAGGAGTTTGATCCTAAATGAGTATCATAGAGCAGTGTACATGGCTCATCCAAGAGTCACAAAGATGAAAGAAGACCTTAAACCTTTATTCTTCTGGAAAGGAATGAAAGCGACCATATTCAACTTCTTGGAAAGATGTCTAGAATCTCAATAGGTGAAGGTTGAACATAGAAATCTGATAGGATTACTACAACCACATGCTATTCTAAAATTGAAATGGGAGGTCATTTCGATGGATTTCATTGTTATATTTCCACTGACGATAAGAAGACATGGCTTGATTTTTGTAGTAGTCGACACTCTCACAAAGAGTGTTCATTTTCTTCCTGTGTGTACGATGTACGAGGCACCTTACATAGCTAGAGTTTTCATCAGTGAAATAGTGAGGCCACATGGCATTCCTAAGAGGATTATATCTGATCGAGGGTTAGTGTTTACAGGATGATTTTGGACTATTTTCTAAGAGGCCTTGGGAACCCAACATAACTTTAGTACCTGTATCACCCTGAGATAGAAGGGAAGACCGAAGGAATGAACCAAATCTTAGAGGATATGTTGTGTATGTACGTGATGGACCAACATAAGCATTGGGATAATTCTTGCCACTGGTATAATTTGCATATAACAACAGTTATCAAAGTAGCATCAATATGACGCCATTCACGTTTCTTTACGGGAGACTGTGTTGGACGCATTTGAATTGGGATCTGCTTGAGGATGGGGTCTTGGTGAGACCAGAAGCAATCCAAGAGATGGAATATCAAATCCAAACATTAAGACAAAGGATCAAGGAAGCACAGGATCGACAAAAGAGTTATGTCGATGTGCATCGTGTCGACCGTAGTTATGAAGTTGGCAATCGAGTCTTATCGCAAGTGAAACCACACAATAGTTCGATAAAGTTGTAAAAGGGTGCTATATTATATCCTAGGTTTGTGGGACCCTTCGTGACTGTGGAAAGGAAGGGGCCTATGGCCTATTGACTAGCCTTGCCTAATTCTTTGAGGAGTATGCACGATGTTTTTCACGTATCTATTTTGAGACATTATTTTAGTGATCCTACACATGTGATTGGCATGATTTCATTGCAGGTATCAGACAAGGCTGCGCTCACAGTGGAGCCAATCCGCATTTTGGACCATCATGTTCGACAGCTACAGCGTCGAACAATAGATCAGGTTAAGGTCTAGTGGGACAACTATATTCTGCACTCGGCAACCTAGGAGGACACGTATGATATGCATCAACAGTTTCCATTTTTGTATGATAGATAGACATATAGATATTATGATATATTTTATTTCGACACATATATATTGTGAAACTTAGGGATGAAGTTTAAAACAAGAGGGGGTGTATGTAACATTCAACTCTTGTGCACACCTGATTGGACTTATTCGTTGGGGACACTTGCATGCAAGTGATATGGTTCATTATATGATTGGTTGTTTTGATTATGATTATGATATGTTGTGGATCTGATGATATGCTATTTTTCTATATTTATATTGACAGGTGCTATCAACTAGTTTCTACAGAGTGTGTAGAACTCTGGATGTTAGAGTATGCTAATGGAATCGATGGATCTTCTTGGAATCTAGATCAATTCAAGGAGAGGGTTAATATGGTTTGAATGTTTTGATATTACATATATAACATATGATTAGATATTATGATATTGATTTTTATAGATGACATGTTTCGTTGATGGATGCAGGATGACGGTAGCCTTCTAACCAGACTCACATAGGCATAAAGGGGTCATGCATGACAACCAGAGACTTTCAGGGAGATGTGTGGCAATATCCCTACTGCAACCTACTAGCACTCTCTTTGTGGCTCAAACTGTAGGTTAGCGATTACCCAGTTCGAGAGATCCAGGATGTCATGAGGGGAGACTGTGATAGTCTCTCATGATGATTATAAAGGGCACAAAATAAGGAAGGTCCTTATTCCTTAGAGGCCCTTAGTCTCCCACAAGGTCACCTGATGAAGTATTGACTCCGGGGATTTGACTCAAAAGGAAAGCGACACCCTTGGAGCATGTAGTTCATCTTGAAGGGCACGTCGCGCAAATAAAACATGAATGCAAGCGAGTGGCACCCTTAGAGAACGTAGTGTGTCTTGAAGGTCACGTTGTGAGTTTAACTCTGGTAAGTTAATAAATCTAGTACCTTGAAAACTATGCTTCCTTAAGACTTGGTTGGCCTTAAAATGAATGATGGTATGAGTAAAGTTTAATAACAAAATTTTCCCTTAAGAATTGTTGCCAAGCCTAGTGAATTTAAAATCTAGGTCTAAGTAGAGTATTTTAAGAAAAGAAAAAAAAGCTAAATGGACATATAAGAAGAAGGGGGTAAATAAAATTCAAGCATTAATAATTAAAGTAAAATAGTATTGAAGGTTTAATTATTAAAAGGGTAAATTCTTGTTTTTTTCTAAATTTGCTAATTACGAACTTAGTTAAAAAGGGGAACTTAAAGAAAAATGGTGAAACTTAAAGAAAAAGAGGAATGCTTAACTTAGTAGGGAATATAGCCTTTGAAAACTTCTATTTGTGAACTCAACTAGGCTTTAAGTTAGACGTAAGTCATTTAAGAATTGTAAGGGAATAAAGGGACACCGAGGAGCATTTTTAGGAACACTTTTAGGTAGGTGAGGGAAATAGGAAATTTAATTAATTAATAAATTGATTTTTTGGTGCAACTAAGGGATCAAGTGACATGTGTATGGGGGAGGTTTATCCTAATTAAGTTTAATAAAAATAATCTAATGAGGGTTTGGAAAAGTAATCACTAAGAAAAATCTATAAAAAGGATGATGGAGGAGGAGCAGGGATCACGTCTGGTATGCATAAGGTTACGCTACCAGAATTTTATCTTGACTGATTTTTTCTTGTGGGAGTTGGGATACCCAGCTCGAGTAACGAGTGGTAGCTCGAGTTTGCGAGGTGATCTGGGATATATAATTTTTTGGTATTGTGTGCATGGCCCCTTTGTGGCTTAGGGGGATCAGGGGGAAGAAGAGTGGAAGAAGATTACCCCTAACATTGGCTGGGAGGTACCAGTGAGGTCTCAATGGTTGACAAGCAGGAGTTGGACGGAGCGAGAGCACAAGAGAATTACTTTCGGTTCTTCGCATTTGGATATGGTAAGCATGTGTATATTTTGTATTGAATAGAAGTTAAATTCCCTGTATATGCATCTCTCTAATGTCGAAAGAACACATGTGTGAATTGTGTAAAAAAAAAATTAGTTAATTTTTTGTATATGAATATTTATCATGGAGAATGTTCACATGTGTAAATTGGTTGAAAGGTAGTTAATTTATGTTTCTGCACCTTCTAGGTTCGCTAGTATTTAGATTCGTTTGGGTGCATTGGCTACTTGCTTTTGTTGATTTTCTAGTTTATCGATGTAGTATTGTAATCGATTTGGAAATGTTCCTAAAACTGACGTTCGGTTTTCTTTGATTAATAGTATATTATGTTAATAATATGGTTGTGATTTCTTTGTTAAAACTTATAGCTGTGATCTTGTTAATAATATGGTTGTGATTTCTTTGTTAAAACTTATAGCTGTGATCTTGGACAAATCTATTGAAGTTTCTTGAATAGCAAGATCATTGTTTATTTCCATTAGCTAAGGTGATCTGAATCAATACTTCTAGAACCATGTAATATAATAGCATTATATGCACAGTTTGGATGCATTATGTGTTGTATATTGGATTATGTTGGAGTATTAAGGAATGTTATACTGTAATAGAAATGTGGGAAATTGAATATTCTCACTTAGCGATGAGTTTATTTTATTTTTTCCTTACAAAAGAATAGAAAAAAATTTGTGTACAGCAAGGGCTCAGGCAAACCCTTTCCCTCTGTAAAATTTATAAAAACGTTTGGACTATTCGATCTGGGAATAAAATAAATAAAAGTTTGAAGCTATCAAAGAACCTAGCACCACATTACTTGTTCCCTTTTATCTGGGGTTGTGGTATGCGTATGCCACCAGTTTTTCCCCTGAAACGGAATTATCATGAATGCAACCCAGTCTATTTGCTGGAATCCAGTTTTAGTAGGTTAGTTTTCCAACAAGTTATCCTTACATCCATGAGTTCACTCCTGGAGAGAAACCAGTTATTTCTCTGCAACGATGGAAACCCTAAAAGGAAAAACGTGATGTTCCTGATGCCACATTTTTTTTTTATCCTTGAACGCAACAAACATCACCTGCTCAAGAGAATCTTCCCTAGGCTCTTTCTCATTTTATTTAGGAAATTATCTTCTCTCCCTAATTTGTGCATTGAAGGCATCTACCTTCCTTGTCCCCCTTTTCAACGAATTACCTGACTTGGAAACCGTCCTGTTGTGGACTGTGAGAAATATTTAAGGCCCTTGCTCATCGCTGACTGTGAGCGATTGTTTCCCCTTTGGTTTTTTAGTGTTAGAATTTATGGTTAGTCTATCTGTTGCAATTCAGTTTTAGTAGGTTACCATCATGGAGAATGCAACCAAGTCTGTATGCTGCAATCCAGTTTTAGTAGGTTAGTTTTCCAATAAGTTATCCTCACAGCAACGAGTTCACTCTTGGAGAGCAACCAATTATCTCTCTGCAAAGATGGAAACCCTGGAAGGAAAAACATGTTGTTCCTAATGCCACATTTTATTTTGTCCTTGAATGCATCAAATATCACCTGCTCCAACAAATCTTCCCTGGTCCCTTTCTCATTTTCTTTATGAAATTCTCTTCAATCCCGAATTTGTGCATTGAAGGAACCTACCTTCCTTGGCCCCTTTTTTCAATGCGTAAAGATAAATCAATTCATAACGATAAAAAAATAATAATTTCAATCATTAATATATCTGTATTCGTTGTCCTAATGCTATTCAAGATCCTAATTCATTTTTATATATAAATGATTACTTTTTTTTATATATCTATGATTAATTTTTATATATAAATAATTTAGTTATTGCTTCACTGTATAAATATAAATCAACTCATACTGATAAACAAATAATAATTTCAATTATGCAATCGTAATGCTATTCATGCTCCTAAATCACGTATTTGGTATTTATTTTGAGAGAAATTTCAGGGATTTCGAAACAATTTTTGTGTGGGCATTTGGAAAAGATGGGAATAGTTTAACCTTGAGGTTTAATAAAGAATTTAAACTTTAAAGGTTTGATAGGGAATTTATAAGAATGGAGAAACTTTATCAAATTCAAAATTAATGAAATGGAGAAATCGCTTGAAGCTTCGCGATTGTTCTCACCCTGCTCTTCACTGCTGCCACTACCCATTTGAAACCATGATGTACAATCATTGCTTCCAGTTTAATTAAAGTAAGCGGGAAAATTTAATTACCGATGGATGTTTCTTACAATTGATATTTATGTTTTATTACAGTGGTTGTTTCCAGATTTTATACAGTTAATGTTTAATAGTTATAGATAATTGCTTTATATGAACAGGTGAGTTAAGTTATATTGTTTCAATGAAGATTATTGCAATAATCCATTTATATTAGTTTAATTGTTTTGCAACATCTTTAATAGTTAAATTTTGATCATAGCAATTATGGAAACGATGTAATGAAAACAATGAATGCATATTTAACGAGATGAGTACATTGGATATATACAATTTTTAGTGGTTAAACAACGAATATGGTAGTTATATATTATGATTTAATCGTTTCCCTTTTTACAATAGTTAAAATAATTCCATTATGGTTATGGCATCAGTTCTTCAAATAGTTTAACAATCTGCTTTGCATTAGATTAATGGTTTAATGGTGATCATTACATTTATCACTTATAATACTTGTAATTTACTTTACAAAAGGGAATTAAAGAAGGACAAGTTGAATTCATTAATGCCGTCAATGGAACCCTCATCGCACAAATTGTAATTATTAATTATAAGTTAATTATAAGTTGTTTTATTCTTTATGATGTTTAAAGGGTTGTCTTATTTTAAAGGAAGGAAGGGAAGTAATATCATAATTTTTCATAGTAGTTGAGGTTGGATGCCTGATTTTGAATAGTCCTATGATGGTAAAATGCTAATAAGATACTTTTAGATAGTTGCATTTTAACCCTATTTTGTGTGTATTTTTCTGTGCGCCTTGTTGGCTTGATTGATTAGAGTGCTCTCATTATAGTTTTCATTTAATGTGTGACAGTTCTAGTTGGTTTCTGGAAACGTTGTATTTTGTGCTTGATTGGAGGTTTAGAGTTATTTACGTTGCGTTCGGGTTCCTAGCACACTAGTTGCAATGTGGCGACATGATTCCTTGAAATAGGATCATTGCGTGCGTTGATTGATAAGCGCATATGATACCTGGCTTGGGTCACGCGCTTCCCCTTGAGGGTGTTGTTTTTAATTGTAATTGATATTGTACATGGTTCGGTAACGTTTTAGTGTGATTGGTTTCTTTCTCACAGTAAAGGTTCTAGTCACTTGTGTCATTGATGTTGGTTGCATTGGGTTGATCTTGATTTTGTCAGTAAGCTTAGTCATTTTTATTATTCGCCTGATTGAATGTTTGTATGTTTCCTAAGCTACATAATGTACTAGTATACTAGGTCGTTGTGTTGTATGTTGCGTAATTGGCATGTGTTTTGTTCATTATCAAGTTGCGGTGGTTGATTGCATTTTGAGTTTCTTGCCGTGCATTAAAAAAAATAATCTTGTTATGCGTTGCATGTTGTCGTAATGGCGGGGGTCATTACACTTTATAAGGGAAAATATCAACATGCTCTTTTACACCTTAACATTTCTAAATGTGACACACAATTCAATCCAAAAAATTGCTAGCATTATGACTAACCATGAAAACTTGTATTCTCACATTCTTAGCCTCTATGTAGAAGACAATCTCAAGGAGACACAAATATTTGAAAAGATGAGAATAAATTATTGAAAAGAGTGGTTGAGTTAACCTTTCTTAAGAGATTTCATGACTATTGTGTTCTTCCTCTATTCATTCACATTCAACATCATCATAGAATACCCTATCTCAATCAGATTCTATCCAAGGATAATACTTCCATTTTGTGCGTAGAAATTCACTACATTGGGTCAGAACTTGGTCAAAAATTAATAGTTTATCTCTTAATGTTTTTTCTCTCCACTTGAAGATTTCCTCATTTTTTTCATTTGATATATGGTCCTATGTTTATTATAGATCCTTTAGCGCATCCCTTAACTCTTTTGAATATTCATATAACACACAAATCCGTAAATTCAACAATATGATGGCTAAGCATTCTCCCCCTTACCTCCATAGTATTTACGAAATCCTACACGTTTATGCACCATCTCACTCCATTTCTCTCACAAAGACTTCCTCGTCCTCTCCTGGGGAACCCAATTTGTCCAAACAGAGACACTCTCTCCATCACACACCATGTTTATTTAAACTGTGACACATAGGTGTGAAACGTCCACCCTAGACTTCAAATCTCCTTTTGTGTACCCCTATTGTTTATTAGATCCAAAATACACTCTCATCATATATCTTAACCCTAGTCTCACATATTCTCATCACCTTTCAATCATCAAATCTAATCCTGCAGTAATGAGCAACCAAACCACCCTTATTAACCCTAATATTGGCCAGAATGTTACCTACGTGGTCCCCCTTTCTCAGATCTAGAGAATGCAGACTCATTCGGCACATTGTAGTTGCAAAGACTATGAAATTCAATGCTTTGTCACTGAGCTCTCATAACTTACTCCGGTAAACACTGCTTGTTGTGATGATAACACTAATAAAACAATTTCTTGTAATAAAATAAACATTGTGCTACTCTTAGCACATAAGCTCACATATATATTTTCAACGTAGATTCAAGAACATATAAACCTACCTAAGCTTGTGAAGATACAAAGAGAAAGTTTTTTCAAAGTTTTTTCATACAACATAACTCAAAACTTAGAATCATTCATGTACACAACTCATGTATATACCAACACACAAATACATAATGTCTTACCAACTTGGGTTTTATGCACTATTACATAATACAATACTATGCAGAGCTTCAAATCCAACAACTTCTATAGACTTTTATAAACTAATCTTGTACTTTAAGACTTCTCCAACTCTCTTCAAAGTTGTTTTTTCTTCTATGTATCAACTATATATATGTGTGTCTATGTGTGTGTGTCTATTTATAGACTCGAAAATATAAAAACAACTTCTATAGACTTTTATAAACTAATCTTGTACTTTAAGACTTCTCCAACTCTCTTCAAAGTTGTTTTTTCTTCTATGTATCAACTATATATATGTGTGTCTATGTGTGTGTGTCTATTTATAGACTCGAAAATATAAATAATAGGACTAAGACTTTCTGTAGAAGCTAACTGACTCAAAAATTTAAGACAACAATAAATTTGACAGACTCTGTCTAATTAACAGGGCTCGAGAAAGATTAAATATTGGTTCATTAATAAAACCCATGCTTGTCGTAACAGACTATGTCAGTGGAGACGTAAATCTCACTAACTTGTAATTAATATCTCCAAAACTCCCCCTGGAGACGTAAATCTCACTAACTTGTAATTAATATCTCCAAAACTCCCCCATAATTAAAAGTAGGTGGGGATCACAAGACACAAAATTTACATCAAAAACTTAAATTGACATGACCAATCAAATATTTGTGACTTCACAACTCCTAGACAATTACGCAGATAGTGAAATGCATTATTGCCAAAGATTTTATAAATATATCTCCAATTTGTTGTTTAGACATGCAAAAGTATAAGGAAATTTCTTTGTTAATCACCAATTCTCTGATAAAATGATACCTTGTATCAGTGTGCTTCGTTTTCTTGTGAAACATATGATTCTTGGACAACACAATGTTGGAGTTGTTATCACAGAGAATTTTAGTTGGTTCCTCTTGTCCCTACAAGAAATCCTTTAACATTCTTGTCATCCAAACAACTTGACAATCTACGCTTGTAGCTGTGACATAATCAAATTCAGCTGAAGAAAGAGTCACAATGGGTTTATTACTTTATTCCCATGAGAATATTCATGTTCCAAAATGAAATGTGTACCCAAAGGTACTTTTCCTATCATCTATGTACTTCAAATGTGGTGGTGGCATGGTTCTAGTGCTATGTTATAATTGCACATTAGAAACTAGTAGAAGATTGAAGTATTCCATATTTCGATGGGGATGTATTGTTTCCATATCATGATGCTATGTGATCGTACATGTTTTGACAACTAGCACATACCCATCTAAACTCAGGGTTTGATCGCCTCTAGCACAAAGCTGGCGATGTATATGATTACACCCACCCTGAGATGGGTATGTGCGAGTGACCATGTTCGAAATCTAGGATTACTTCGACAGTACATGCAATGTACTCTGTGTGATGTAGTTTCAAATACTGCGACCAAACAGGCTACACGAGAAAGTTCTCAAGACCATTGCGCAGTGCAAAGATTGCTCAGTTTGTTGTGTGTTGTGAATACACACACTTAATGAAATGATTTATGAATGCGGAATAACAAAGTGTTATTCTTAGAACATAATATTAGAAATAAGACAAAAACTTGTCAATACACAATTTTTTTATATTAATGAACTTCGACGCAGTGCACATGATTACATAATACAATACTAAGATGAGCTTCGGCTCCAATGAATTCTTCTACTGACTTCACAGACACAGAGCCTATGCTCATAATTTTTACGCTCCTCAACTGTTGCTTGTTCTCGAATGTTCTCTCTATACCTCTTTTTTGCTCTTCATCAATTGCTTCTCTTCAACATTATCTACTAACTAAATGAATCAGACTTGTATAGACTCCGATTGTGACTTCCTACAAAAGATAAGACCAACTCAACATTAAAAACTACCATTAATTTGACTAACTCTTCAACCAATTAATTAAACCCGAGAAGATAGATATCGACTCCATTTATAGCTTCCTTCTTTCCGACTAACGTTTGACTAAATGTGTGACTTTGCACTTGTAGTCTATCAGGCTGTCTGACTGACAATTCGGCTACTGACAAATTGAATGACAGACAAATCGGTGAAGACGAAAAAGATCTCACTGAATTGTAATTACAATTTCCAACACTCCCCTTTAATTATAAGTAGGTGGGATTTCAAATGAAAATTATATCAAAAATTTGAGTTTTTCATTTTACTATCACTCATCTATTGCTATGCGAACTCCCAGACTACTACGCACATGCTGGAATGCATCTCTTGCTAAAGCCTTTGTAAAAATGTCTGTGAATTTTTCTTTTGACCTTCAAAACTCTAAACATATCTCTTTGTGATTCACCAATTCTCTGATGAAATGATACCTTGTATCAGTGTGCTTGGTTTTCTTGTGAAACAAACGATTCTTTGATAACATGATAGTTGAATTGTTTTCGCATAATACTATTGTTGGTTATTGTTGTTCTTGCAACAAATATTTTAACATTCTTCTCATCAAAACTGCTTGACAAGTTGCACTTGTAGCTGCGACGTACTTTGCCTTTGCTGAAGAAAGAGTCACTATGGGCTACTTCCTTGATTCTCATGATACCAAACCTGTTCCAAAATGAAATGTGTACCCAAAGGTACTTTTCCTATCATCTATGTTTCCTCCACAATCGTTGTCAGTATATCCAACAAGTTAGAAATCTTATGAAGTAGAATACATAATGCCAAAGTCTTTTGTTCCATTCGCATATCTCAGAATTATTTTGCATGGCTTCCAATGGGATTCTTTTCAAGTTTCCATGAACCTTGAAATCAAGTTAACTCCATACATAATATCAGGCCTTGTTGTTGTCAAATACATAAGGATTCCTACCATCCTTTTAAATAGAGTGGGATCCACTTTAGATCCTTCATCTTCCTTGCTTAACTTCAATCCTATTATGATAGGTGTTGGGGTTTCTTTGGAGTTTATCATGTTGAATATTTTTAAGATTTCATGTTCATATTTAGATTGTGAAATAAATATACCATCTTTGGATTGGTGAACTTCAATACCCATAAAATATCTCATAATCCCCAAATCAGTCTTTTCAAACTCATCCTTCATGAATGAATTAAATTCTTCTATTCCAAAGTCACTTGTAAAAGTAAAATCATGTACATATAAGAAAAAAAACAACATATTACCTAGTTTATTGGATTTCATGTACAATGTTGGCTCACATTCACTTCTTTGAAATCCATTTTGAGTGAGGTGGGAATCTATTCGACTATACCAAGCTATACGACCTTTCTTTAACCCATACAACTCCTTATTCAATTTGTATACTTTTTTCTCTTGTCCTAGAATATCATAGACTTTTGTTTGTTCTATATATATTTCTTCCTCTAAATGACCATTCACAAATGTTGACTTTACATCCATTTGATAAAAAATCCATTTATTATGAGAAGCAATAGCTGACACAATTCTGATTGTCTCCATCCGAACAACTGGTGCAAATGGTTCATTGAAATCTATTCCAAGTTGTTGTGTGAAACCCCTTGCATCTAACCTTGACTTGTGCTTCTGCACATTTCAATCTACATATTTCTTAGATTTATAGATCCACTTGACACTTATCAAATCCTTTCCCTCAGATACATCTACCAATTTCCATGTATGATTTCTCTCTATGAATTCAATTTATTTATCCACATCTTGTGCCCATAAATCATCCTTGACAACTTCTTCAAAAGTTAATGGATCATCTATTTGTGAAAACATAGAAAATATTGAGAATGATTTAGTTGTATCAACATTGTAGTTTTCACGTAGGCTTCTTGTCTTCCTTGGTAACAAACTTGCTAATGTGGATTTGGAGATGTAAAACTACTCAGACTGCTTGATGGAGTTTGTTGTGCTATTGGTGTGGAATGTGCACCTGCATATCTCACTGGTGTGAATGCTGGAGTAGTTTGAGATGTGATTTTTGTCGCAGTTCCAGGAGTGGAAGGAAGTACACTCTGAATTATGATTGGTGTTTGAACCACTTCATCCTCGATGTCATCAAGACCGATAGCATCAAGAATTTTAACTGTTCCTTTTATGCTTCCATCCCATGCTTCATTATTCAAAAATTGAACATCGTGGCTGCTTATAAATTTTCTTGCCACAAGGTCATACAATTTGTATTCTTTTGTATCTTCAAAGTACCCAAAAAATATACATTGTTTTCCTTTGTTATCTAACTTGTTCCTTAGCTCATTTGGAACATGTGTGTATGTGACACAACCAAATACTTTCAAGTGTGAAACACTATGCTTCCTACATGTCGAGGCTTCTTGAGAAAATTTGTTTTTCACACTCTTTGTCGAACACCTATTCATGATGTAGACTAGAGTTACTACTTCCTTAGCCCAATATTCTTTTGAAAAATGTTTGGCTGCTAACATACTGCACAAAATCTCCATGATGGTGGAATTATTTCTTTCTGCGACACCATTCTGTTGTGGTGTATACTACACAGTGAATTACTTATAAATGAAATGAACTTTACAAAAGTTTAGAAAGTATCTTAAAACATATGCACCACCTCTGTCAGTTCTTAGAACCTTTATGTAATAACCACTTTCCTTCTCCACAAGTGACTTGAACTTCTGAAAATAACCAAATGCATCAGATTTATGTTTTACAAAATAAATCCATGTTTTTCTTGTGAAACCATCAACAAATGTAAGAAAATAGGTGCAAGATCTTATAGATGGTGTTTTCATTTGTCCACAGATATCTGGATGTACAATTTCCAATGAAGCTTTTTCTCAATATGACTTGCCAACTAGAAATGACTCTCTATGCTTCTTTCCAAAGATGCAACCTTCACATATTCTTTTTGTTTTTTCAATTAATGGAAAACCTTTCACCATATCCTTTGTATGTAGAAGATTCAAACCTCCAAAATTTAAATTCCCAAATTAGAAATTCCACAGCCAGAAATCATCATGCACTTCAGATTGAAATGTTTCCTACAATTCTACGCCATTGTCTTCTTCTTTCTTGGAACTAAACGCACTACCATTTTATTACTTGGAACAATGTGCACTTACTTCTTCACTTTCTTCTTTAAATGCATTTCTAGAGTGCACACATTTTTCCTAATAGACAATTTTCATTGTTTTCCTCTTCATGGTTGAATTCAATGTTAATGGAAACATTTTATTGCTTGTCATCTGAGTTCTTGTAATAAGTTCATTACTTGGATATTTGTCCAGAACCACACAATTATTATCTTCGATGTAGATTCTATACCCTTTTTGTAACAATTGTCTTGTGATCATCAAATTATGTTTTAGGAAAACAACATAATATGCAATATACCAGATATATAAAATATGCAGAACATAAACGAAATGCTAGAAATAACAGAATAACAGTAAAATGTCCAGCATAATCTTCACCATCCGAATACATTGATCTACCTATGTGAGGGTTAGGACCTTAACATAATATACATGAGGAATAATGTTTTTCTCCTCCTATTTAGTTAAAATGTTAATACTTCCTTTACCCAAGTGTCTGACTTGGATATTGGTTCCAAGTGTAACTTTAGTTTGGACTCACTTATCGAAACTAGAAAAAAATTCTAAGTTTCCTGTCATGTGATTACAAAAACCTAAGTCTAAATACCATATGTCACATGGACTCTCATTAGAAACATTGCATTCAACTGGGGAAATTATAGTCATTGCTTCAGTGCATTCCATAAACATAGGGATGGCGGGAGTATTTGCGTTGTTTTATTGTTCTTGACCTTGCTTTTTTTGATTAAATTGTCTCTTCCTGTATTCATATAATAAATGTCCATACTTTTTACAGTAATGTCATTGAATATTTCATTTATCAAATATCTAAGGAGTTGGTTGACTAACATTTTTATTTTGAGCTCTACCACCAATATTTGTAGGACTACTAGTTCGTCCTCCTCTAGCAAAACTCCTTCCTATGACTCTCGAGTTATATCTCCCCCTTCCTCTTCCATGACTTATAGATGATTGAACAAAAAATGCATTTTCCAATGACATATTTTATCTATTTAATATGTGTTCATGATTAATGAGGGAGGCTTGCATCTCATCTAGACTAAAATGACTCATCTCTGTGTTCTCTTCCAAAGTCACAAGAAGATAATCAAATTTAGGAGGAAGAATCCTAAGTACCTTCTCAACAACCTTCCTATCCTCTATGGCTTCTCCATGAGACTTAATCTGATTTAACATGCCAATAACATGAGTGTAAAATAATTCTACTGAATATGTGTCTTTCATTGACATAGATTCAAAATATCATCTAAGAATTTTTAATGTTGATGTGTCTACTTTGTCCATACCTTGATAAGAATTTTGTAATATGTCCCACGCTTCCTTGGATTGCTTTTTTTATGCTACTCTTGGGAGTATTCTCTCATGCATGGGTTCATGTATGCAAAACATTTCGTTTCCATCCTTCTTCATTTGATCTTTCAAGGAACCCTTCTCATCTTGTGTGAGGGCATTATATGTTGCCTGATCTGTTGGCTCCACATAGACATTTTCAATTATATCCCACACATATTCACCCCGAAATAATTCCTTCATGGTCAAAGACCGTAACTCATCATTTTTCCATGTAAAATTGGGAGGTTGCGGATTTAAAGTAGAAGCCATAATT
The DNA here is from genome assembly GCA_900067695.1 of Picea abies. Classification (NCBI taxonomy): domain Eukaryota; kingdom Viridiplantae; phylum Streptophyta; class Pinopsida; order Pinales; family Pinaceae; genus Picea; species Picea abies. The sequence goes on from CBVK0101999054.1 coordinate 16,591, forward strand.
TAAAATTTCCAGAGTCACCTTAAAATAGAGTTGTTTCTCTTTAAAATTTCTCTTGGAACCTACACTAATAAACCTTCTCTGATACTAGATCTCATATCTAGAGCACACATAATCCCTCTGCGCAACACAGTTGCAAATACTACGCAATTCAATGCTTTGTCATTAAGCTATCTGAACTTACTCCGCAGTTCCAAGAGTGCACTATAGACTTCACACAGTGATGATAACACTAATAAAACAATTCCTTGTAATAAAATTAACATTTTTCTACTCTAAGCACATAATCTCACATATATTTTTTTAGCGCGGATTAAAGAACATATAAACCTACTTAATCTTGCGTAGATACAAACAAAAAGTATTTTCAAAGTGTTTTCATAAAAAATAACTTGAAAATTAGAATCATTCATATACATAACTCATAAATATACCAACACACAAATATTTAATGTATTACCAACTTGGGTTTTGTGCATTGTTACAAAATACAATACTATGTAGAGCTTCTGCTCCAACAACTTTTGCGTACTTTCATAAATAGAGCTTGTCTTTTCATACTTATCCAAATCACTTCATAGTTGTTTCTACCTCTATGCATCAACTATATATATATTTCTATTTATAGACTCAGAAATATAAATACTAAGACTAATACTTTCCGTGTTTATAGACTCAGAAATATAAATACTAAGACTAATACTTTCCGTAGAATCTAACTGAATCAAACATTTAATATGACAATAAATTTGACTCACTCGATATGATTAATAGGGCTCTAGAAAGATTAAATATCGACTCATCAATAATGACCCTTCTTGTCGTAAGAGACTAACTCGGTGGAGACATAAATATCACTGACTTGTAATTAATATCTTCAACACCGTTAACAATCTGGATATTCTTCCCATCGATGGTGGTCATAGCCACACCCCTCCTACCAATAAAGACTAATTGACCCCTGAAAATGATGAAACCAAGTCACTCACCAAACCACTTAGTCCATCCACACTTTTGAACAGTTTCTCTCCCTTAACCCTAATCCACTCATCTTCTAATGAACCCACCTCCTCCTCGTTTCACAAAGTTTTTCATAGCTTCAATCACTTTATCTTGAACGAAACAATTACCTCCTATACTCATTATCACCATTCATTCCTTTTACATCATAATGAAATCCTCCCCTCTATTAAAAACATTAATCATATCTCCCTTCCCCCCCCTCTAATTATATTCCTTCTACTATCATAAATCTATCCTCACTTAAACTAGACCCTTCCAACACTGAACTCAACTCCTAGAAAAAGGATTTAACTTTTGCCTTGCCCTTAGATTCCTTCCTATAGAATATAGAATTTTCTACGTCGAATCAATCACCCATAACCTTCTAATCAATGAAGTGGAAGAACTCAGGAAAGAATTCAGAAGAATCCTCTTGCATTATGAACCTTCTAAATCGAACCTTACTAAAGAACAATTTGTCTCCATTTGTATCCTCAATGATAACCCTGCCATCCTCATCCTCAAAGCTAACAAAGGTAATGCCACGGTCATTATGAATACCAAAGAATATGATTCTAAATTTTAGAACTCCTTGCCTTTGCCACCTACAAAAATCTTCACAAAAACACTATTAACACTATCATTAACTTAGTTACGAAAGCTATCAAATATTTAACCCTATATCCCTCCACCCAAAATTGTCTCATCCCTCACAACCCCCAAACCCAAAGAATCTATGGACAACCTAAAATTCATAAGAAATATATTCCACTTCATCCTATAGTAAGTGACATAAGAGCTCCAAATCATGCCCTTGCTCGATTCATAACTAATAAAATTAAAGCATTCATTGGAAAAACTTCATCATTTATCAAAGACAATGTCGACTTCCTTCATAAAACCTATAATTTCCACATTAATGAACAAGACATTATCTTCAACTTCGATGTCATTTCCCTTTTTACCAAACTACCTTTTTCTGAAGCCCTAACCCTGATCTCTAAAATATTTGATCGAAACACTAGATCTCCTTGATGCAAACCCCCACCCACTTCGTATGGTTCATGCAACCTCCCAGTCTAGGGTCGATCATATTTGGGAGTTTGATTAGCTCACAGGATCTTTTTGATCCCTCACAACCTAAACACAAAAAGGTGTTAAACCTTCTTCCTCGAGTGAAAAATCTACCATTCGGGGGTTCCCTAAACCAAACCAAGACTTACAAGGGTCTGTGGGCCAAAACTATGGGCTAAATCTCCAATATCTGAGAAATTCAGGACTTCAGAGATCCATGGTGTCGGGAGTCTCAACAATTATTTACCGCATTCCTCTTAAACATCGAAGTTGTGGAGCATCGAACAACAAAAAAGATCAACGGTCCACATAACCCATTGAAATCCATTGTGGGGTATAACTTTGGGACTTCGGGCTTTGACGGTCCTATCCTCTCCAATGTGTTACTCTCCTAGAGCATCACATTTCAAATTCGATGAAAGGACAAATCCTATTCCAACACCAGATCGACGGTCTATGATCGTTTCGCAATTCAGACATTGAGGATTTTCACAACACCTCTCCAAAGGTCTCCCAGAGTTTTGGCCTCCTAGAATTGAAGATCCACTGACATGTCTTCGCTGGAACCAATGCTCCAGATGATTTTTAGACATCGGAAGATTGGGGATGTTTCTGCCTCCTTTATACTCCTCAAATGAAATTTGTTGAACTCGTGAAGTCCAAAGGACTTTCGGTGATAACTCCTGTGCTACATTCCTAGATCTAGAGGCTAGGAAAGGATTGGTTTCTCCATGAGCAGATCTCATCCTCTCATCCTACAAACTAGTAAAAATCCTCCTTCTTCAAAGGATCTTGGTCACTATCCTTCCTAAGCTTGACCAAGCGAGCAAATTTCAACCCGTGGCACCTTCCTTTCCACTCCTATTAACACTTTACAACTTTATAATTAGAAATTTTTCTAAGTCACTCCTGCGCACCTTTGGTTCCTGTTCACCTTGAGAATTTGGAGTTTCTTGAGAATTTTTCGTGAACTCCTTGCACTCTCCAGAATCAAAATCTTCAAAACTCCAACTGAGTGCAGGCCCAATGCACACCCTGCATGGGTTTGTTCTCAAACGTTTCTCTCCACTGAATGATTATGCACTCCTTGCACTTCCTCTGCAAAGTTTCATGCTACCTCGTATGATCTTCTGAGTCATACTTGACTCAGAATTCACACACCTTGTGGGAACTATGTACTCCTTGCACCGTAGCTCTCAGAAGAGAAACAATTTCAACTTAAGGAAAGATTAGCAGGGCCTTTGTCTAGCTAAGAAATGCATACATATGAGCATAATCAACCACACCAAGCAAATAAAATAACATTCACTCAATGAACTCATAAATAAGTAACAACATGCATTTGGAATCAAACCTTTCTACTTACATTCATTCAACAAAGTATGCACATGGACTCATATCGTTCTCGGTAGCTCTCTACAATAATAACCCACACCAATAGGAATAAGGTTCAACAAAAAAAACAATAAGGTTCAACAACCTCTTTTGGGCATAGATTACATATATTTATACACAGGGAGCTTCTCGAGCCTTCCCTCCAACCTATGATAGTTCTATCCTATCATAGTTAAAAAAATTCATCTACTAAGGCCTATTACATTGAATGAGCATTTACAAATGACATAATACCTGATGCTCAAAATATGTACAACTCTACATATAATTAAGAGGATTACAATATCTTGTGATCCTATACAATGGCTCAATCCTCTAAATATTAAATGGATTTAATTACAATGGTTTTAAAATATCAAAATGATGTGCTCTCCTCAAAATTCAAAACAGTTTGAAATGTGTGCGCTGGGTGATGAGTTGTCCTCCGCTCGACCTCTCTAGACTGATGATGATGCTCCTGCATCATACTCCTCTGGAAAAAAATATTCACGAGTTCCTTTCCATGAGCTCTTGTACTATTCTTCGATGCTTCTGAATATCAGGTTCAGTTACCCATCTAGCATCCTTTGTTTGGTGATCATTCCACTTCACCAGGTACTCAAAATAAGTTTTCCTCTTGGTCTGCTTGTCAATTCTTTGATCCAAAACTTTTTCCATTTGTGGCTTCTTTACTCTGGGCATCTACTTTTCCCACTCGATCTCCTTCTGATCACATGATTCTCTTGTATCATCAATCCTGTTAGGGTACAGGTTTGCAACATTGAATATCGATGATATTCCAATATTTTCTGGTAGTTCAACCTCATAAGCATTAGCATCAAATTTTATGAGGATTTTACATGGTCATATATTCTTCATCTTTAACTTGTTATATGTTCCCCTTGGGAACCTTTCCTTCCTTAAGTGTGCCAAAAATTGATCTCCAACTTTGAAATGAACCTCTCTTCTCCTCTCATCTATTCATCTCTTGTACTTTTGGTTGTTATCCTGTAACTATCCCTTTATCTGATCATGTAGCATCTGCATCTTTGCAGCAAAGTATTCTACTCCTTCACTTTAAAATTCACCATGTCCTAAATTTCTCTATTCTAAAATTCCTCTCGGATGCATCCCATACACTATATGGAATGGGATTTTACCATTGCTTATGTTCGATGATTCATTATAAGAAAACTCTAATTGGGGAGGAATTTGATCCCACTGACTATGATGTTCAGTGAGCAATCTCCTCAGTAAATTTCCCAAACTTCGATTTACTACTTTAGTCTGTCTGTTTATGCAAGATACCAGATATAATAACTATGCAGAACATAAATAAAATTCTAGAAATGGTAGAATAACAGTAATATATCTATCATAATCTCCACAATAACACATAAATGATATATGAACAACAATAGAAATAGAAATTTGATTCAAAAAGCAATGTTCACAGGCCTCTTCGAGGGCGCAAACTCCAATCGAGCAGGGCTCTATTACAATAATCTCTAATCTAGGGTTTTCATACCCTCGACCCTTA
>CBVK0101999055.1:0-11841 GCA_900067695.1 Picea abies
ACATTTCTTCACATTGGACCTCATACCTAGCCAATGGTATGAAGAAATCAGATGTGCATAAGTCTTATAATGGCTAGAATGTCCATCCAATCCTCCATTGTGCTTTTCTTTCAACAGGTTGTCTCTCATTGAGCATTTCAGAATACATAATCAGATTCCTCTAAAAAATAGTGCATCTTGTATCAAATTCTCCATCCATTGACACCTATCCCTTAGCAAAGGGTTCTCACATGCTTCGTAAGCCTCCTTGAAATCTGGATCTTCACGATAAATTTCCTTAAGATGTTCAAACTCTAAGGTCTCCACTTGAAATTCCTGGATAATAAGACATCTTTTGCTCAAAGAATCAACATATTTGTTAGCTCTACCACTAATGTGCTTAATAACAAATATTAAATTATGCATGAATTCTACCCATTTAACATGTCTTTGGTTCAACTTCTCCTATCTCATTATGAACTGTAAATCCTAATTGTCATTGCACAAGACAAACTCCTTCAGAATAAGGTAATGCCTCCATTTTTTCAGAGATTGTATTACAACATAAAACTCCTTATCATGCGTTGAATAATTCCTTTTGCTATCATTCATATTCTCACTGAAATAAGAAACATGCTTATTGTTTTGGCTCAAGACTGCACTAATAGATGTTGTACTTGCATCACATCACATCTAAAATGTCTTCTTGAAATTTGGCAGAACCAGAATCAGTCGTTCTATGATCTTCTCTTTTAATACTCCGATGCCTTTTTCAACGTCTACTTTCCAATTAAACGATCTTTTCTTTTTCTTTACAATGTCTAGTATGGGTGCAAAAATGCTACTAAAATTCTTGATGAATTTCCTATAAAAACTTGCCAACCCATGAAAAATTCTTACCAAAAACAAGCTTATTGGAGAAGGACATTCTTTGATATCTTCTCTAGATCCATATTCAACTCATTTAAAGAGATCATAAAGCCCAAGTATATGAGTTATGTCTTCATGAAAGAGCATTTCTTCAGATTTATCAACAACTTCTTTTATTGAAACTTCCTCAACACCAGGTTCAAGTCTCTCAAATGTTCTCCTTTAGTCTTACTGCAAATTAAATGTCATCCAAATACACAATTACAAATTTATAAATGAAATCCTTGAGCACTTCATTCATCAATCTCATGAATGTGCTCGGGGCATTTGTTAAGCCAAATGGCATAAAAAGCCACTCATACAATCCTTCACTCGTCTTGAATGTTGTCTTCCATTCATCTCCCTCTCTAATCCTTATATGATGATAGCCACTTTTTAGGTCTATCCTGGAAAAATAATTTTCTCCACTTAAGAAATCCGTCAAGCCATCCATTATGGGTAAAGGGAATCTATACATGATGGTTATCTTATTTATGGCTCTCGAATCCCTGCACATTGTTCAACATCCATCTTTCTTTGGACTCAACACAGCTGGTACTGCGCATGGACTCAAACTTTCTCTGACCAAACCTTTATCCAACAACTCTTCGACTTGATTCTTAACCTCTTCATTCTCTTGAGGTGTCAACCTATATGCTTCCTTATTTGGAAAAATCACTCCTGGAATAAGGTCAATGTGGTGAATGATACTCTTGATGGGTGGTAAAGAACGAGGCAACTCATACACCGCGATATCAGCAAAATTATTCAACAATTATTGAATCTCTACAAGTAGATCATTTACAGAAGTACTTGTAAGGATGACTCTAGGATTCGTTACAATAACAAATTGCATTTCCTATTCGTTCTTGACTTATTTCAAGAGTTCCTTCCCACTCATGAGAAGTATGCTTGGACTAGCTTCTTACTTCACTCCCGTATCTTCTATTGGAAGAAACATATGCTTACAAACATTGTTCTCAAGTGTGTAAGTATTTTTCCTTCCATCATGTATGACATTTTTTTCATATTTCCATGGTCTTCCCAACAAAACATGGCAAACGTCCATAGGTATGACATCACTTATACTATCATCCTTATAACCTCCTATTTTAAACTCAACATTATATTGTCGAGTTACCATGACTTGGTGTCCCTTCAACAACAACGATACTTTTTATGGTTTTGGATGTGCAGTAGTCTCCAACTCTATCTTTTCCACCATTTCTATAGATACCAGATTATCATTACCCCCACTGTCTATGATCACCTCGAATACCTTATCTTTGGTATTGCAGGTAGTCTTGAACAGACTGTTTCTCTGGACTATCTCTTTTGCCTCTTTCTCCGGCTTTATGAGAACATTACTCATCATGAGGGATATCCCTTCTTATGTTGTTTATTCCTCCACATTCTTCTTATGTGCTTTGAAAATCAGAGCTTCTCCACCTCCTTCTTTCTTCTTCTCGAGACATTCCCAATACATATGCCCTATCTTTCCATAGGAATAACATTTCACTTATCCTCCTCTGCTTCTTCCTCTTCCTCGAGAAAAAGGGTTTCTTCCACCATATTGTCCCCCTCTTCTATCTGGTTGTGATACTTTCCATCTTCAGATCTAGGTTTCTAGAATTTTTCTCGGGAAATTCCTCTGCCTTTGTTTGGAGTTTTCCCTCTGTTTTGTTGGCTTTTCTTCCTGGCCATCTTTGCCTCCACTTTAAATTCCATATGATAAGCATCCTCTACAATTTATACTTCCATCATACTGATTTCATCTTCAATCTCATAGCTTAGGCCATTTAAATACTTCACAGTTTTTTCTTCATCGTTCTCTCGATGCCCTGCTCTAATGTTCAGCCTATAAAATTCTTCAGTGTACTCTTTCACTGACAAGCCTTTTTGTCTTAGGTTATGAAGTTTCCTAAATATATTTATCTAATAATATTTGGGTATGAATTCAGATTATAAATTATCTACCATTCTATCCCAACTTTTGATTTTTTGTTTACCTTTGCACCTTCTATCATCTTGTAGTCTGTCCCACCATAGCATTGCATGTCCCTTCAATCTGGTCATAGTATGCTTCACTTTATTCTCCTCATAGTCAAAGTACTTTTCCAAAGAAGTTATCCAATCCAGTAGATCCTCAACATCCAAGTTGCCTTCATACATTGGGACCTCTATTTTTCCTCTAGCTCCCATTTTAACAAAAACTCTTAATAGTCTCTCTTCTGCAGCTTCTTCCCCTGCAACTCCTACTTCTACTTATTCACTCTTAGCCTCACTGATGTAATTATCATTAGGTTCTCTCCTCTACATTGTCTCCATGGAATCTAATATCACACGAAGTCTCCTCATCTCATCTTCCATTACTGGATTTGCTATCAGTCTATCCTTGCATCTTCTTTGCGACATGGTACCAAGTTTTCTTACACACATATCACAATTCAGGCTTTGATACTACTTGATGGTATCATAAAAAATATTATCCCTTTCCTTCTATCAGTAGATAAAGTCAATCTCTGAGGCCACTTGATGCAAACCACCACCCACTCCCCGGGATTCACTTGACCTCTCGGTCTAGGATCGATCAAATTCGGGATTTGGATCAACTTGCAGGATCTTGTTGATCCCTCACAACCCAAGAATACATAGGCCTTAAACCTTCTTTGATGAGTGAAAAATATTCCTTTTGGGAGGTCCCTAAGCCAAACAAATACTTAGAAGGGTCCATGGGCTAAAACTGTGGGCTAAATCTCCAATATCCAAAAAATTCGAGACTTCAAAGCTCCCTGGCTTCAGGAGTCTCAACAAGTGTTTATTTCATTCCTCTCGAATGTCAAAGTGGCAGAGAAATGAACAAAAACAAATATCAATGGTCCACAAAACCTGTTGAAATCCACAATGGTGCATGACTTTAGGACTTCGGGCTTCGACTGTCCTATCAAGGCTAGTAAAGGCTTGGTTTCTCCATGAGTGGATCTCATCCGCTCATCCTCGAAACTAATAAAAATTCTCCTTCTTCAAAGGATCTTGGTCACTCGAAACTAATAAAAATTCTCCTTCTTCAAAGGATCTTGGTCACTATCCTTCCTGATCTTGACCAAGTGAGGAAATTTGAATCTCTGATGCCTTCCTTTGCGCTCCTCTTCACACTTTACATCTCGAGACTTCGAAAGTTTTCTAGGTCAGTTTTGTGCACCTCTGGTGCATGTTCACCTTGAGACTTTGTAGTTTCTTGAGAACATTTTTCTCACTCCTTGCGCTCACCAGACTGAGAGTCTTCAACAGTGTTTCCAAATAATGTTTCCAAATATGCTATTGCGGAACACTCTTTTAACTCCAAACACCTCATTTGATTTTAACAAACCAAAAGTTTATCCTCTGTCCCGCATTAATCCTCCCAGCTCATTCACAAAGCCCTAGAAATTGAAAAGCACCCTGACAACTTCATCCGCAAAGATGGGTACAAATTGAACCATTCATGGAAACGTGTCATTCGCTACATCAACCATTCTTCTTCGTATCTCTAAATCATTTATCGATCTTTCAATTTGAATTTGAATTTAAAGTATATGCACTTCAATTCACTTCATCTTATTTAAATAAAAAGAATATCTCCTTTCTTTCCATTTTTCAATGTTTCTCATTTTTAACCCCCCAAATTTTCCTTCATTATTTTAATTCCATCAACTTCCTTCTCTAACTCTAACATCTTTTTAATTCTTTATTATGTTTCCTACCTTTCATTATTATTCTTCCACCCTAACTTTGTTTTCAACTCTTTATTATTATTGTTATCATTGTTAATTGATCTAAATTTATTCTTAACTAATTATTTATACCTAAAATCTTTATTATTATTTCTCATACATTTTCTTCATTTATTCTCAATTAATTCTTTAATATTATTTCCCCTACTTATCATTATTATTTTTTCACCATTAAATCTATCTTATTTCCTTATTAATATCACATTAACCCCTAGTGTAATTATTTATTATTATTATTCTTACATATCATCACTATTTTACCTATTTTTATTATCAATACCTCTTGTCATTTATTCCCCTCCTATTTTTATTATCAATACCTCTTGTCATTTATTTCCCTCTCCTTCTTTTAATGGTCAATGGTCACTATCCTAGCTTAATCTATAAAAGCAAACCTCATCACACTTTTAAGGTCTTAAGAGTTTTTTATGTCCCTCATAACGTTTCAAAACCTAACACAGTTCCATCTAAATATTTGCTGGTCAAAACTTGCATTCTCATACTTTTATACGATATGAAATCAATTCCAATTTAGAGAATAAATGCTCCTAAGAAAGCTTAAAAGGAGAGACGATTGTTTCATAAATGGCAACGGTCGCAACTATGTATTGATTGCCTGCTTTACAGGCCGAAACTCTCTATACTAATTCGAGAATGGAAGACAACTTTTGATGAACTATTTCATCAACTTCAAAGAGACATACTGGCTTGCAATTCTCATCAGATTTTGGTGTCTCCTCAGCACGTCAACAACCATACTTGTTACAAACCGGAATTCAGAATTAGAGGGTCGGGATTAACGCTGCCGGGATACAGCTAGAAAAGCGGATTACTGAAATTCCCCAGCTTAACATCATTGGTGTAAATGGAATGGATAGGGTTCGAAAACAACATTGCTCTCGAAATAATATTTTCAAGGTTACTAATGCCTTCCATGTTGTAATTTGGGTTACAGTTAATCAATTTATATTAGAGTTTGAGGTTATTGCTCAAAATATCAAGCTAGAGCTTGAAAACGGTGCCGATGTTAACCAGCAAATTCTGTTTTCTGCCAATCTGAAGATCAAGAAATTTGTACTGATTTTATACATGTATAGTAAACTCAATTTCAGAAAGCGATCAAAGTAGTAAATCAATGGTGGAAGGATTATATACATTTAAATTGCATTCAAAGTCCACGTCAACATGTAGAGTAAACTCAATTTGAGAAAGCGAGCAAAGTAGTAAATCAATGGTGGCAGGATTATATACCTTCAAAGCCCACGTCACAGATCAAAAATATTTAAGAAGAATACTTCTGTACCTATTCCAGTTCTATATTCGATTCCAACAAACAAAATTGATTATATAGATATTATATAAAATACCTTATATAGATATTACATAAAAGACCTCCATATTCCACAATATAATGTAGTCATAACAATCTGCATTTAATAACTACCTTATATTATATAAAACATCTCCATATTCCACAATATAATATAGTCATAACAATGCGCATTTAATAACTAAGAAATATATGTAAAAATCCTCCCATATTATCGTAGAATCAAAGGAAAATTGATATGCATCAATGTGAGATCTAGCTACATTGATTAACAAACTACATGGATTATTAGTTATTAGTTAAGTTGAAAATTTTCAACCTTTCTATTTAGGTTAATATTTATTGATAGGGAGTTAATTACAAGTAGATCTAATGTAAAACTATAAGAAGGTTTTTGGCCATCTAAATAAGATTGGTTATTTGTTTTAATATGAACATTGATATATCTAGTTCTTGTTTTCAAAAAAGATAAAACTCTCTATCATTTTTTTTTTAACATCATATTATTTGGTATCAAATTGATTTGCTCATTTACACTTACACATTAGGTTTTTTTGAAGTTGCCTCCCACCCCACACATTCCTTTCATTTATAGTTCTTTTGTCTTTGATCCACCCAAGTTATGTGGTTATTGGTTACGCACAATGAACTAATATTTAATACAACTCTTCATATGGTTCTATGCTCACCTAAATTTATTTAATTTTTAGGTTTTTGGTGGCTACACTCTTATAGAATATAGTTCTTTTGTGATGCATTTTCTCTCCTCAACTTTTCAGAGTGTCCTTGTTAGCTTCATTGGTTAAAATATTAGTAACCCTATCCATCTCCTTTGCTTAGTGTTTTCTCTGCATCTATCATCAAATCTTGTCCTCAATGTAGTGGCACTACTTTGAGAAAGAATTCTTCACCTTTCAAGTCTTTTTCCTATATGGTTTTTCATTTCTCTCTCAAATATTGTTTTCCTTTTCATTTGCATAATCGACCTTTCATATTTATTTCTTCGCTCCTACAAAAACATACAAACCAAGTATTTGCTACCACTTCCTTTGATCTACGACAATTCAAAATTTTCCAACTCCTTTCCCTCCTCGATTGCATGAAATATTTCATCCAAGTCATTATTATCAACCCCAACTTTCATTCAAACATAAGCCACCACATTTCCCAACTCAAAAAAACCATTTGAATCGCTTAACAACAACTTACCCTACCTCATGAATCTTACTTCCCCTTCCCCTCTCATCAATACTCATTTCCCCTCACTTAAGGCCCTTAATACATATAGTCCAATTCTTAATACTCCCCTTTTCCCTACTACTAAACCCTACATTCCCTCTATCATTTATTCTCTTTGTGGACACTGTAAAACATTATGGCACCAGAGGACATTATATATGCCGATGCCATATTAAATTCTACCTCACTACAATGTGACCTCTCTTCAACTTCAACACCCATGCTATCATGTTATCTGCACTTTTACTAGCTATATTTTCCTCTCATGAACTTGTCCATTGAAATCAAGATCCGACATATATTTTCCATTAAGCTTCACTCAAATCCCTAAGCAACAGTGTGCCCTCTCTTCAACTTCAACACCCATGCTATCATGTTATCGGGCACTTTTACTAGCTATATTTTTCTCTGATGAACTTGTCCTTTGAAATCAAGATCCACGCATATCTTTGTATAATTTTTAATTCCATGTCCACTATGTGTGAGCCCCGTCGTGTTATTATTAGTGCCTATATGACTTTTATAGACATACACTTGGGAGAAAAAAAATTCACCCTCTTGAACCCCGTTGTGTTATTGGAGAAAAAAAAAAAATCACCTTGTTGATGGAAACAAGCCAAATGTAGTGACACACATTCTCACTCAAAAAAGTCTACCTGATACAACTGTTTTGTTTCTTTGTCTTACTAGACTCCTCCTCTCAATTTAATTGTTCATTCATTTGACTTTAGTTATCGCACTCCATATTAAGGCTTCCATACACCTTCAACATTTAGGATGATTTATTTATGGTCTTTAACTTCACTCCAATTGGGGAACAATGGTAATTTACTAGTTTAAATAGGAACACTTTGTCCTTAACACATTCATACTACAAACACAAGTTAAGACGTGCAAGATCTATTAACCTTTATTCATTATGTTGAGCTTGCTTGGTCTACTAGTCAAGGAAAATGCACGGGCTTTCACTTAGTGAACCTATGACATAGATATTTCATTTGTTGAAGATTAAATAATACCCCTAGTTTCATTATATGTTGAAAAAATGTCTCTTAAAATCGTTTTCTTTAACCCCCTCCCAATACACCTATCTAATTAAAAAAACTCATGTTTTTACTAAATATTGTCTATATCAATTTTTTCATGGAATTTTTAGTACCAATTTTAATTTCTAGCCCTAGTACTTACACATGAAAAAACTCTTATAAGCCTCCAAATTATAAAAATATCCCAAAACCAAGAAACCAAGTGCACTAACATCCCAACATAGGGAATTTCCACCATATTAAGATAGCCTTAGGTTCAAGGGTTTAGTGTTATACCACATTGACCCGTTATCTTCAATATGATACACGATCATACATTCCCTAAGAAGGGATTTATGTACATGGATTTCTATTTGTAGACCTTGAAAGGAGAGCCACTTCACATTGTAACTTTTTGTCCCTAATCTCATGGAATTTATATATATTTAGGCAAGTGATATACTAGAAAATTTGTCTCTATTTTATTATCTTGTAGGCTCAAAGGAACTCTCATTAGAAGAGATGGAAGAGATTCATCCCAATGCTTGATTTGACCTACGAGAATTATTATCCTTTACGTAGAAATGAGTCCTTTCTTCATTGTACTCTATCATTGTATTATGTTTGTTCATATATTCTGATGGAGGTCAGACATAACACCAATGATATTGTTTCCATTTAATGGCGAGACCCATATTTCCAAACAAGAAGCCTAATTTCTTGGTTGATCTTAGTGTTACAACTTCATCAATACGACTACCTACGAAGCAAATTCTTTTTTTTTGCAGGATGAAAGAAACAACCACAGTTGAACAACACAACTCAACACACTAGCACTAGACAACCACTACTCAACACACTAGCACATCATGCAACTGGATGAAACATGGAATAATCCGAGATAGATATAAATGAATACCCCCCCCGACACAAGCAGGATAACGCATATGAGCTAAATGAATACATCGACCAACCTGACACAATGGCTTGATGACTAGTAACTGGAAACCTCTACAGCGCATGAAACCAAACACGTTAAGGCATTAAAACCCAAGTGCCAACTCGATTACAACAAACAACACCCACATCGAGAAGCACAGACTCCAGCCAAATTGTCATTCACATTTGTCCCTCATGCGCACGATGATTCCCTCATCAGGAATCATTCCATCACTAGGCAATGGGCATGGCAGTCACCCAAGCGCAACCTAACAAATCTAGACCAATAAGCCAAGAAAATTTCAACGCGCTAGGAGATCGCATTGACTGTCAACTCATGTCGACTAACCCAAGAACCTAAATGCCACATCAACCAAACACAAGGGAGGTTGAGGACTATGGTATTCATACAAGACATTAAAAATATTTATTACCAAACAATTAGATCAAAGTCACTATTTCCAATTATAATATCAGATAAGTACTTTCCTAAGGGAGAATTCACTAACTTTAACTCGAATGAGTATGAACCATGTCTTTTAAATAATAAACTCAAGTATTCTTAAACTAAAACCGAAAAATGTTGTCCCCCAAACAAATGATTCGCTATCTAGGGAATCTAATCACATTCCTTTGACTGAAACCAATATAATAATTTTTGTACTTAACCGGAACAAAAATAATGATTTGCTATCATCATACATCGTGGTCTATAATTTGTTTATAACATCTACTGACAACAAATAAACTAGTTGGCTTTATATATATATCATTGTCTATTATATGTAGATAATGTTGTGTGAAGCCAAATGATGGTAAGCATGACATTTTATTGCAGTTATAAAGATGTGTAAAGAATGATAACATTGTCTAGCAAAGTGATATAGACTTCTCGAAAATGGAGAGCGTTCAAGTAGTCGTCTAAGGTAAAAACACTATGTGAATGTTGGGTGATAAAAACATGAAGTAAAATTCTGTTGTCTATGTAAATTGGTGGGTGTGAAATCAAAATGTTGTGAAAACTTGTAGTCAAATTATAAAAAAATACGCTGGCATTCACCCAATATTAACACTAAGAAAATCATAATCGAGAGGTGGGAATTAGCATAAAAATAATAAACTGTCATACCCCGCATACTATGCTTACAACAAATCACTGTCATCACCACAAGGTAATTATTGAGAATTGTGGCCAAGCCATCTGTATCGCTGGATAAGAATTGGTAATTAGTTGTGTATCGCTGATGAGAAAGGCTATTGGAATTGGCTGGGGAAGGACTATACACCAGTAGTCAAATAGAAGTGGTGAAGTGAGATTCTCAGAAAATCACGAGTAAGACATGGGCGGTTATGCCGTTAATTTCGTGAGCAGGATGTGGGCATTCTATGCCAATAAATTCATGAGCCAGAGCTAGAAATTTATGCCATCAACTCGTGAGAAAGAACTAGAATTCTATGGGTTAAAATACATTGTCCAAATAGTAGATAGAATTGCTATCATAAGTGAATTCACTGCGTTAATATATATAATTTGTCGAGTCAATAATATATAAAAATTCACAGAGTTAAAGGTGTTTTACAAGGAGGTAAAACGTTTGTCAACGAATTGTTGCCAAACAAAATAGCTGCCACTAAATCAAAATAGTTATCCGCGAATGGATATCAATGAAATCGAAATAGATGCCAAACGAAACATCAATCAAGGGAAATAAAACATCTGTCAAATGAAATAGCTGCCAGACATACTCGCTATGGCAAGAGCCACGAAAATCATAAGGTGATTTCGCTGTCAAAAAAATAAAAACCATAGTATTGTATAAATTAAAATATTGTCACGTAAACGTAAAAAAACATACATTTTCTTGGTAAACACGCGGTCAATCACAAGGAGAAAAACACAGCCATTCACAGGGAAAAACATCAGTTAAACGCAAAAACCAATTCTGTCAATTATCGTAAAAAAAAAGGAAATCAATAACGATATAAAAAAAACAACAATTAAGATAAAATCCACTGCCATTCAAGGTATGAATTATCTGTCAGTAACGGTATAAGAACACAAGCATTCAATGAAGAAATTAGTTTCCATCCAAAGGCATGAATTCACTGTAAAATGTAGTCGTAAGGATATATATAAAAACGCAGAGAAGAAGTGTGGTTGAAAGTGTGGAAAGTCGTGCTTGAAATAATGGCAATGAAAAACCATAAAAAGGGTAAATCGATGTGAGATAAAAACTGAAATTCACAAGAAGATCCATTGCCAATCCATCAAGCAAAACACCAGAAAATTTTTCTGTGTAAATGACATTTCCATTGCACTCAATCAAGGGTGGATTTGTCGTCTTTTATGTGCTAAAACGAAAGATAAAAATCATCCCCCAAGTAATAAATCAGAAGGTTAAAAAGGAAGACCAGAAGTATATAAAGACACACAGTAAATTCGCCAGAAAGGTATCCAACACAGAGACCAACGTAGAGTGTCATAAGCAGTTCATTGCAGAAAGAAACACAACTACAAAGGTAATCAATCGCAGCAAGGTGCAAGACGAATTCAACGAGGAACAACCAACAGGGGTAGACAGCTAGGCAAAAACATCCTTCACTCATCATCCACCCACATAAAAACAGAGTGTTAGGATCTATAGGT